>CAJPEX010000647.1:0-89176 GCA_905338405.1 Notodromas monacha
AAAGAAGTGTCTTACGAATTTCCGACAGCATTGAAACTTTTGGAACACCCCATGCAAACAAAACCCGAAAATTCTTCTGTCCTTTGACTTCTTGTCACCTTTTGTTATCTCTCTCTCTCTCTCTCTCTCTCTCTCTCTCTCTCCTTGATGACAGCTATATGGCGTAAGAGAAGAAAGAAGGTCAATCTCAATTACTATATTATTATGATGAAACTGTGTCCGCTTTGAATTGTTCTCTTCTTTAAAAATCCACGCGTCGCATGGAAGAGAATTAAAGCATGAAGGCGACCTTGGTTTAACAACGTTGATCTTCCTGTTGGTGTCTTGAAGTAGTTGCGACAAAATATTGAAAATTCATGTATAAAAAAATAAAAAGAAGCAATCCCCTTGGGATAAATCACTTAATTGTGTTATTTTACAAAGTCCCAGACATTTAAAAGGAAGTCTGTGGTTTTTCACATAAGGTCATACTTCAGAAGTTACACACAGACTGTTCTGCTCCTAGTAAATTTTTTTTTCAAATATTTTCTTAAATGACCTTGAAAGTACTCTTGGGTAACAATCAGAATTCCAAAGCCTACTGATTTGCTTTCGTGAATTTTGAAGCGCGGTTCAATTGTTGTCTTGCACCAGTTCTTTTTATTCTTCATATTTTCGACTGTAACACTAAGTTAATCGGACGTAATGGTGTCTTAGATTTATTTGTTTCTTGTTTTTCGTATTCCAAATTTTTTGGGATGCGTACGGGAGACTGCAATATTTTATTTTCAAGGTTTGCCATCTTGAATATTCAAGACTAGTTGAAAGACACAAAAATTTAGAAAAAATCACACACAAAAAATAAATCTTGTGTGGTTTTTATTCTTTGCAATTATTCGAAATTCAAAAATGAGCTCTCACTTTTTCCTCTCTTTGAAAGAAGCATTTCTATGTTGAAATTATTTTCTCGCAGTAGAATAAAAATTACTTGATCGAGGAAACCTGGTAAATAATTTATTACTGGATACTTCGCTTCTTATCATTATGTTGAAAATGTGTTAGAAACTCGGATTTGAAGCAGTGACCCGGATATTTCGGAAGAGTAGTCCCAATATTGTAGGGTAAATTAGTTTTAACGAATTTATTCAAGGTTTCCGGTGAATTCGTCGTGAGGAAATTTCACCTGTAATTAAATTTTCTTGTGGCTCGGGTAATGCTTAACGAATGTGCTGAAGAAAGGAAAGCACAGGGCTGAACATTTTGAGCCAAGATACGAATGGGAGAGAAGAGAATATTTAAAAAAATAAAAAAAGAGGTAGGGAAAAAGCTTGAAGAAGATCATCTGAGGTTATTTTGGACGCATACTCGTTTGAAACGCTCCACGTGCGGCCAGGGTATTTTATTATTTTTCCTCTCCTTCTTCTTCCTGTGAATGAAACCCCGTTGCTGCCCGTGTGGTTCCTTCATTGCCTCTCTCTCTCACCCCGAAGAATCTGCTTCCGGTCTCTTTCCGGTTTCTCATATCCGCCGAGAGTGAATCATGGCGTTCTTCCGTTTCAACCTTCCTCCAGGAGAAGAGGAAGAAAGAACAAAAAAAATAACCACATTCGCTGTCCGAGCATTTACACGTCTTGGTATAAGGACCGATAAAGTTCAAAGTCAAAAGGAAGGTGGTCACCTGGGTGGATGAAGCACTAAGTATAGGGACCTAAAATAAAACATATCTTATAATATGCACTAGAATCTCTTCGTAACGAATTAATGCTTATAACGACTTTTTTTTACCCTACCCAATAGCCAGAATGTTATTTTAATTCCGTTCGAAAGAATTTTTGTTTACAAAGATGGAGTTTCAAGGTAAATGCTTCGTTGTAACGAGATTTTCCTGTGTATAGTGAGACCCCCACATGCGGACAACTCAACATACAGACAATTCGACCTAGGAACATTTATTTTTCAATAAAAAGGCATAAAAAAAGGCCTGGCATATGGACATTGACTGGACATGCAGACATTGCATGATGAAATGGCCAAACAATTTCAGGAAAATTGACTTTTATTAGGCTTAATTGTAAGAAACAGATACTGTACAGTACAGTATTTCCAACCCTAAGATCTATGCGAGAAAAAATTATTTTGTATTTCTCCCATCATTTTCCCATCCATTCAGTTAATTTGAAAAAAAAAATACCTACTGCATAGTGGGACTTCCTTCTCTCTTTGTGACTTGAATGTTATTTTTACAGATGCCAACATTTCAATGTACTTTACAGAGATACAATACTCAATGCTCCAAATGTTCTTATTGAGTTGAAAGAAATACGGTACACGCTGAATCAAATTCAAGTGGCAAAAAAATTTTCATTGCATTTTGATGAATATTTCTTCCATACAACACCAATTGAAAATGATATAATGTAAGCCTATGTGAAAATGATACTTGACTTAATGAAATTTCAAATTAGGGAAACTCTTGATGCACCAATTACGTCCGCATCTGGGGGCCTCACTCAATTCAACAAACTGCGAGTACAGTGGATGCTTTCCGTAAGTTGTTACTGTATTTTTGATTTATTAAAAAAAATCCTCATGTCCCGAGCTCATGGTTGTAAGCAATAAACATCAAATAATTTGAGAAAGAAGCTGAAAGAAATCTTTTTAACAGAGTCTTGATTATTTTTGCTGCTATTAGTTGTGAATTTGATGAGGTGTGCTTGAAGAAAATCAAGTCACATATGTCACAGACTTTTCATCAGCAATTGATATTTTCATTTTACATAGTCAAACTCACTGACATCAGCACTAGCGTGTTTCTACATTCAAGTAAATTTTCGAAGGGTTTTAAGATGGTTTAGATTTGTTTTGTCTGGATTTAAAATGTAAGCAGTTCACCATGGAATGTGCGGAATCCGGATCCCAAAAAATAACGCATGGGTTTATTTTTGGAAGTCTATGCTATTTACGGTGAGAGCATGAAGAATGTTCGGGAGAGAGTTAGTGAGGTCATTTGAGAAAAAACGTCATACACGTGCGTCATTATTGTTATAATTTTAAATATTTAAAAAAAGTTTGAAAAAAACATTTCAAAGAAAAAATAGTTTTCTTGCTGATCTCTGCTGGGTTGCTGCTGATGAAACTTCTTGTTTTCGGGCTGATGAGTGAATTCATATTTTGGTACCATGACGTGTGTTCACTACTTCTTTAAAAGCAATTTCACGAGCAACATACCGAACGAGATTTTCTGTAAAACAAAAAAATTCAGTGCGTGATTAAACTGTGAAGTCTTGCAGCTTTCTTTTTTTTAATTAGAAAACGTTTCCATGGGTTTTCTCAGAACCATTATTTTATGCATCTGGTCTAGAAAAATGTAATTGAAAATGAACGACTTGAGGAAAATGGGCTGTGATCTGCTCATTTTGAGAGGAATAAAATCTACGTTACAGCAGTTCTAATTTGTCACTTCTTCGTTGATTTGAAAAGTATTTGTCCCTGATAATTTGGAAAATTGACAAAAATGGGGCTTGAATTATAGGCTGCAACAGCGTGTTTTGAATTTCTTTTTTTTTTTCATGTTCGAGATATGACCTGATGTTCGGTAAATATGATATGCACGTGTACATTCAATCTGTATCAGATGTCTTGGTGTCGACGACCTTGATCTTACTTTACAGCAGTGAGTCATTTGAACATACTCTTCTTTTTTCTGTGGTTGAGAGTGGGGGATAAGGTTATTACTGTGCTGTGTTTCCCTGGCGAAGTTGAAGTTGGGCGTGGTACTGTACCTGAGAAGTCCGCCCACACGGAACCCATGCTAAAATGGGAAAGATTACAAATATTGAGGCTGATTCTCCCAGGAAATTTCACTCGCAGTACAACACTGTTGAGTACAGTGCTGTACTAAAGAATGTTGTTGGTTAATTTATTGGCTATTATAATTAAATTTATTCTTTTATAACCTGCACGATTACGGCCATGTTCTTTGATTCGAAAGCTCTTGAATTTTTCTGAGAGTCCTTTTAAATTCAAATCATGAAATTTTAACGTCACTGTCCTGGATTTAATTTTTTCAATAGTGTATTATAAGATACCGTTGAGGTGTGACATGCCCTGTTTTGGTTCGTGCGGACAAGCTTTGTTCTTTACAAGGACTGGGACCTTTCTTCAAATACGGGTGTGTGAAAGATTGTGATCCTGAATGAATAATGAGGAAGGATTCTATGGGGGTTGAAACTGAAGGAAAATCACGTAGTTGATTCTCAGTCTGATCTGATGTGAGTCACTACTCGCCGAAAGAATTTTCTCGAACGATTTCCGGGAAACAACGTGTGCAAAAGCCTTTATTTATTATTTTTTGGGAAGGGAGAACAACTTTGTTCTCTCTATTCGTAGGAATTACTGTCAGTTTTTATGTGCACATTTAAGAACATTTATTGTTTTCAACTGTGTAAATTTTTTTAGCGTGAGTTCAGATACATTTTGATTCAGTGAAACGGTATGCTTTTTGAGAGTGCATTTTCTAATTTTATGAAAACATGCATAGGTTCATTGAGCTTTTAAAAAAAACAAAGAACTTAATGGAAGAACTGCTACATCATCAGATTCCAGCCTCTTGAGCATTTTTTTCATGGTAATCAATTAGAATGAATTGTCATAGTAATGCGATTAAAAAAAAATAAATCTCTAGTAAGTTTCCAAAAACTTGTCTGAAGCCTCGTCAGTCATCGCACATGCTGTGGTTTAAAATCCTGTCTTATTCACTTGGGCCAGATGCTTTGGTACCCAAATAACTTCAGAACAAGACTGTTGCCTGAAATTCCAAAATTGTTGATTTGTACTTGGAATACAGTAAATAATTCATGAATCTATCTCAACAAATTTATGATGATTTTTTTCTGTCAATCTAATGGTTGTTCTTTGTTCTTGACAACTTATTGTGTACTAGAATGTATATGTTGTCTTTGAGTACATTTAAAAATTATTTGGAAATTTTCCCAATGAACTACTCCCAAGTCTTGTTTGTGAGAACAATTCTTTCTTTTTAAGCAAAAATGGAATACACAAATACTCTGACATATGCCCTCAACTGCTTGGTGAAAACATAATCACATTCCTTTTTATTGTCATGGTCATGTGGGGAAGAGATGAGAGAGCAAGACAATGGGTGACTCAGGTCAACCTGGATGACTCTGGTCAGGGTGAATTGCTGTCTAGTTCACAGAGAGTTGTCTGGCAACCTTGTATCGTCTGGTTTGCAATTGTAAACTTTAGTAGAGCTGTGAAATGTGGTCACAAGACATAATATGCAAGGTTGCTCCTCAGAGAAATGTGACCTGATTTCCTGTAGCCCATGATTCAGATTCAGTACCGTAAAATCACATGATTATTTTTAATTCTGGTTTTTTTTTTCAATACTAAGGGATTGGTTCACCTGAACTTTTTTTCTGAACCAATTTTAATTTAATTTGCCATCAGTTGTTCGAAAATAAGTACTGTATTATAATAAGTGAACCTTGCATAAAATATATGAGACAATGCTTTTTTCGACGAAGTTTGTTTCCTTTCTCATTTTCTACATTTGAATGCCTTGCCTGTTATCTGTTTAATCTTTCTCCCGTTTTATGTTCACGTAGGTGATTCTTAAATTTTTCCGAAGTGTAGAAAAATAACCGAATTTTTGTTTTTGCAATTTTGCAGATGGAACCGGTTGTGATTCTTCACGGTGGTGCTTTCAAAGTTCGCGATGAATACGTAGAAAGGTATTTGAAGGGCATTCAGGAAGCTGCAAATTCTGGTTTTGAAAAATTGGAAGAAACTGGTTCTTCTTTGGATGCTGTCGAGGCCGCGGTTAATGCTATGGAAAACGATTCAATTTTCAATGCAGGTTAGATTTTTTAAAATTTGAATCAAGAACTCCAAAATGCAACGATGAAAATATTTTATTAAATGTTTTAGCAAAGAAATTATCCTTTGAGAAGTAAAAATTGATTTCAGGTATTGGCGGTTCCATGACTTCTGTTGGACACGTGGAGTTGCCACGTGTCAGGTTAGATTTTTGTTTACATTTAAATCAAGAACTCCAAAATTCAACAATGAATATATTTTATTAAATGTTTTAGCAAAGAAATTATCCTTTCAGAAGTAAAAATTGATTTCAGGTATTGGCGGCTCCTTGACTTCTGTTGGACACGTGGAGTTGGATGCTGGGATTATGGAAGGAAAAACTTTGGAAGCAGGTGTGTGAAAGGAATATTTCAGGAAATGTCTCTATATACTTTGTTCTTCCTTTAAAAAGAAGACAGGTGTTTCGTCAATTTTTTTCCCACCGATTTAATGTTTCGTTTTCAACGCGTGAGCTGAGAAAATGTGTTGCGCCTTTTGAATTTCAATAGCGACCACGTTTCATAAAAGAAGCAATGATTCTAATCCTTCGAAAGCGTCATCTCGAGTTTATTATCAAGGAGCATGTTTTGATTTCAGGTAAAAGAAAAAATGCATTGATTATGATTAAAGCGCGTGTCAAATGTTTTTTAAGTATTTTATTTAAGAAAAAAAAATTGGAAGCATCAAAATAATTGATTTAGTTAAAAAAAACTCCTCGAAATTAATACAAATATTTAAAAAATTAATTTGTACTTACAATAGTTCAAATCTCGATTTGAAAGAATGGTGTGTATGTTTTTCCCAACATCACATTTGATCTTTTTGGATGAGTTACCTTCAAGGAATGGTTTAAAATCGTCCTCATTGACTATTCAGTTATATAGTCTTTTTTTAGAATGCAAATAGCGAAAATGTTTCAATTTAATTAAAATTATACGATTACAGTATAAGAACTTCAATGATACCAATGTTCTGTGTTTGAGTATAGTGTATACTTCATAGGGTCTTCTAAATTCTCCTTGAATATTGTCTGGAAAATTTTCCATTTGATGGTTATCCTTCTGAAAAAGACGCATGTTTTGGCTAAGTTTTAACATTTAATTAAACTTGGAAAAGGTGCGGTTGGTTGTGTGAAAACCGTCAAAAACCCTGTGAGTCTGGCCCGACAAGTGATGGAGAAAACGGATCACGTATTCCTTGTTGCTGAAGGAGCTGAGCAGTTCGCAAAATCTATTTCATTTGCTGAAGTGGAAAATTCCTCCTTGATTTCGCAAAAGTCGCTGGATGCGTTAGAACGGACCAGAGCTCGATATAAGACGACCATTCAAGCAAATTATAGTGCTGAGTACGTTCTGAATTTTTTGAATCATTCCTTCGATCATTATTGCCCTGTATAATTATGACATGAAAACTTAGATTCTCGAAGTGAAGAAATTGTACTTAACCACAAAGCTTTCAACAGCGTCACCTTTCCATAAATTCTTTAAATGTTGCTTTTCGTGGTAGTGCTGCAACGAAGACAGATGTCGCCTTAACGTCAGGGAATTCCGAAGACGGCGACACAGTTGGTGCAGTCGCAATCAATTCCAGAGGAGAAATTGCTGTCGCCATTTCAACCGGAGGTCTTACTGCGAAAATGCCGGGAAGGATCGGAGATAGTCCACTAATTGGTAATTAAATCGAATATATTTTTATAAAATGCCGACTGATCGAAGCAACATCTATAAGTTTCATCATGTTTTGTGGTTCAGGTGGTGGATTCTTTGCGGATGACACCATTGGTGGCGTTTGCACCACAGGCAATGGGGAAGCCATTGCCAAAATGGTTCTTGCTCACCGCATCAGCTCTAAAATGGACGCAGGTGAAAACAATACATTATTCGCCGCTGATATGTTCTCTGATTGCGCGATTGTACCAGAAAAAAAAAAAATCTGGATTTCACATTTCATCGACTCTATTATTCGTTTGTGTACTGTACATTTGTTATGCTGCTCTCAACTTGTGTTTGTTGTCGTGTATCATTTGGTTATTTTTTCTCAACTTCGGGCGCTTTTTCCGCATCATTTCCATTTTCGTTTTGTATTGGAAGAAAAAATCGCGGATCATCATCAAAAGTTTCATTTTTTCATGAAATTATTTTTAGTCGTAAATTTTTCTATTTTTTAAACTACTGTACTTGTATTTTTCAACTGCTGTACAGTACATGATTCTCTCCGCACAAAGAAATTCAAGGGACCTGAAAAATCCGTTGTAAAGAACCCTTACAATATGGGGTACAACCGTATGGGACCCAAAAAAAATCGTTTCACGGAGAAAATCTCTGTAGACAAGATGGTTGTGAAGAGAATGTCCTCTAAGTCCATCTATATTTGATTCTCTATATTGCTGTTTCTTTTTTTTCGCGGTATTATATCCCTCGCAGAAATTGAACGCGCGTGGAATATTATTTTGAGGAACTATATCAGATTAGAACATGAATAGATTTCGGTTAATATTGCAGGTTTTTCCCCGAAAGAGGCTTGCGATGCAGCTTTGGAGGAGATGAGACTCCGAATAGACGGGGATGGTTACGGAGGAGCGATAGCTGTGAACAAGAACGGTGACGTGGCATACTCATTCAACACGTACAGAATGTCTTGGGCTATCCGACGAAGAGATGAGATTCGTTTCGGAATAAATCGGGGCGAAGAAATAATTGAAAGAATCGGGGATTAGAGATATCATTGAGACGTGGCGCTGATATGACTGAGTCATTCCAACATTCCTGATGAGATATTTTTTTCGGATTTACAGTATGCTGTGGATAGTGTGGAGATGGATGAATGACACATGCTGTCATACATATCCGCTATGTAGGTCTTTTAAGGTTTATCTCTTTGCATGACTAATAAACTAATAGTACAGTATCGAAAACTATAGCTCATTTATCAAATGCATACTTTTTCATTATTGGCTATTACAAAACTTTCGTTCTCGGTACCAACTCTCACGCGGGCTTAGATTAACCATATTTAAAAGATCTATATCCATCAATTTTTCTTTTTGTAATAGTCGAATGTTCATCTGCTGGAAAAGAATATAACGCAACTTGCATATGCTCTGCTGTAATTTTAAACCTAACCTCTTGATCTCCATCTGTTCGATGATACATTCCAGAATTTTTGTAGTGCTTGCTGTACGCAAATCTTTATCATCCGGACGTTGATGAGATTCGATAAAATGTCATTTCGTGTGGGAAAGGAAGCGACCTGATTCTTTAATAGGGGACGGTCGAATTCCAGCAGCATAATTGATCTCAGGTGATAATAAGTACAATATGTTCTACTGAACAAAAGTTTTTGGCATTGTACATGCAAGCACAATATATAGGCTTATTCTGTGCGGATAAATATTGCAGTCGGCCAGAAAGCACGATACCGGAAAATTTACCTGAAGAAATAATCTCAGCGATGAGTAATTACGCTGCTTCAAAGATTTTAAGTGGAATCGAATTCCAGGCGCAATGCTTGTTAGCTTGAACGTCGTCTATAACCTTTTATAGTCGTTCCTTTTTTTTCAAGAGTGGAATAATTCGTTACCCACGGTTGCGTTTTCTGCCATAATTGTCGCATACAAGTCTAAAATTATCATCTGAAGTTCGTTGTTGTGCCGCGTGGTTAATAAAATTGTGACTTGATTGAAATGGGGTCCTGAAATTGATACGCGTAATTTTTTTCAAAGGGTACCTCCTTCCACGAACAGGTAGACGTTTACGCAACAACGCGACTGCAGGTACTTTAATCATTCGTTCATTTCTTCACTACATGCAGAACTGAAGTTGATTGCGGCGAATGATAAAGCAGAATTAGAAATACTTTTTACTCGGAAGTGAGACGCAGACAGCAATTCGAACTTTTTCCAAATTTTTGACGGTCAAGGTTCAGCTGGAACGGTAGTATAGTGTTTCTTTCATCCGCGTAGAGTCCCCACTGAATTTCGGATGCCTTACGAATCGCCCAAGCCATGCATTCTGCTCTGAAGGAAATTGCTGCGCGCCCTTCCTTCGTTATACCGATTACCCCATTTCGGCTGCCGAATCGCTTCACGACTGTGTCAAGCGCTGAGTCGCATGCGCGCTGCAATTCCATACCTTCGATCAGGAGACATATGGGCATTATGCGTACTGTAAAATTTCTACGACTCCGCGAGCGGTGATTTATTGTTAAGACGATTCCTCATGCTATTAATCAAACCACAATGATTCGTTCAAGTTTACGAACCCGATTTGATGCGCCAATTGATGTCGTAGCAAAGCACACTCCGAATGATAACATCACCATTCCCAGTAGCGCAGAAAGCGCCAACATCGTTGTCAGCATAGAAACCTGCGCCTGCGTGAAGGTTCCTTACTTAAATGTGTAGATGTCACGCCTTAATGCACAGATTCTCTCATTCCGTCACTGTTGCCAGTTCAAATCACCCGCTGCATAGACGCATGCGGGTCTGGGTGGCTGAGTGATCGTGACAATAGTAAGAGTTTTCGGGTGGCGGAGACTTCGACACACGTATTCTCTTCACAAACACGTCTTGTATTATACAGGAACAGCACCACAATAAATAGGTCAGATATAAAACCAATGTATCACTGTCAAGAGTCAAGAGCGAAGTGCCGCCACCTCGTCTCGCAGAATCCCTCGTTCCATGCTTCCCCCAAGATCACGATCGCGATAAGGCGCGCGTGGAATACAAGGGTGGGAGAAGGGCACGGCCCGATGGTTCGCCGCTAGGTGTCGCGTGTGAGGGTGAGGTTGATGCCTCACTCTCCCCCCCCCCCGAAAAAGTCGCGGTTTTGGCACGTTTTGATTTTCGTTTGGAAAAAGTGCAACTTCGAGAGTAGGCATGTTCTTTCTGAACTTTACCCCCCCCGAAAAAGTCACGGTTTTGGCACGTTTTGATTTTCGTTTGGAAAAAGTGCAACTTCGAGAGTAGGCATGTTCTTTCTGAACTTTCGCGTCGGTGGGCAGCCACGCGGTGGGTCGCCCATACGCATGATCCAGAACAGTGGTCCGCTGTGCTTCTGACGGGGCATCGGTGGGTCTGCGAGCGTAGCCGTGGTCCGATGGGGGCACTATACTGTCGATGTTGGAGCCGACATGAATAAGGCCCATTTGCTTCTCAAAACCGTGGTTGGGTGGACGCGGCAATCCCCGGTAGGGGACCATTTCCCATGCGTTGGCTCTTCGGACATTCGGTCCGGCTCCGACGTAGTACTTGCCGTCGCCCTGATACGAGATGACCATGAATGGCCCAATGCATTGAGGACGGAAGCGGCGGTTTGCCGCGTGCTTCTCCACTGTGGGTAAACGCGGAAATATTGCTATGAAATCACCTGGTTGGAAGTGGGGTTGCTTGTGCTTATTTGCTTGGGCTATGAACTGGTCGCGATGTAACTGGGAACGCTGTTGGAGGACGTCGAGTGAGATTTCCTCTTCGGTTAGGGTTGCTCCGAAAGTGTGGTCTGCGTCGAGTACGGTGCGTCGACCAAACATGGCCTCGGTGGGTGTGACGCCGGTTGCTGAATGGACGGTGCTATTGTAGGCCTTGACCGAGGTTTGCAGGTGCGTGGCCCAGGTGATGTCGTTGCCCTGGACCGCTTTGGCCTGAATCTGGGCCAGAGTCTTGATCGACCTCTCGCAACAGCCGTTCCCTTCTGGGTGCGTCGCTTGGGCGACGTGTTGTTGGATGTCGTAGCCCTTGAGGAAATGACGGAAGGCATGACCTGTGAACACAGAGTCGCAGTCGGAATGAATTATTTCAAAAAGACCGTATTGGCGGAAAACTTCTGCCAGAAAGGGTATGACGGTTTGCGAGTCGGGGGCGATGATTGGCTGTGCAACCATGTATTTGCTGAAATGGTCAACAGCTACTATGGCATACCTGAAGTCTTCTTTTGTCTTTGGGAGGGGCCCGTAGAAATCGAGGACCAGACGTTCCCGCGGACGGTTTGATTCGACGGCGCTCATGTGAGTGCCTATCAGCTGAGTCGGTTGATTATATTTAAAACATAACTCACATGCTAAAATGCGTTTCCATACGTCTTGTTGCATTTTCGGCCACTCGAACCGATCGCAAAGCATGGTTAATACCTTCTTCCACCCGGCGTGTCCCAATTCGGCGTGGTATGCATCGATGATGGGGATACGGTCTTCCTCTTGGGGTTGCGTGCGGGCTGTGGCGTTGTTCAACGAAATGCGGCTGAGGGCGTCTGGAGCCTGGAGAGCCTTCCCGGCCCGATGGATTAGTTGGAAATCAAATGTCGCGAGTTTGGCCTGTAAACTGATTAACCTTTTGGATTGGAGCCGCCCTAATAATGCTTTGTGGTCAGTATACACACAAAATTTACGGTGGACGAGATGATGGCGGAACTTCTTTGTCACGCTCCAGACTATAGCTAACAACTCACGTTCGGTGTTGGAGTAGCGTGTCTTGGCATCCTTCAGCGTTCGACTTGCGTACTCGATGACGCGTTCGTTGCCGTTGGGGTCTGACTGGACGAGCACGGCGCCGAGGGAGATTGCCGACGCGTCGCAATGGACGGCAATGGGCCAGCTGTGGTCAACGCGTTCGAGACGAGCGGTGTCGGCAAGGACGCTCTTGATGTGTTCAAACGCGAGCTCAGCTGTGGGTGACCAAAGGACTCTGGTGGCTGGTTTGGGCGGGATGGTCAAACGGAGGGCCTTCTCCGATTCTGCGAAATTTGTTGGCAGGTGTGACCGCAGGTATGTGGCCATCCCGAGAAATTGCTGCATCTGTCGGCGGGTCTCTGGTTTCGGATACCTCAACACAGCGTCCACGTTTCTTTCAGCTGGGCGGCTGCCCGTTTGGTCGACTTCGTGGCCCAGGAACAGGGTCTTGTGGGCAAGAAATGATGACTTCACGATGTCGACGCAGGCGCCTGCCTCTTGAAGGGTTTGAAGGACGATGTCGAGGTTTTTGCAGAGAATGTCAAACGTTTCCCCAAAGATGATCATGTCGTCGACGTAGGCTAAGCAGCGTCTGAAAAGCAGAGGTCTGAGAATGGTATTAATTGTCCTTTGGAAAAGAGCAGGGCCCGTTTTCAAACCAAAGGGGAGCACTTTGTATTGCACTTGCCCCCTTGGTGACATGAACGCTGTTTTCGGCCTGTCCTCCTGCGTGATTGGCAGGTGACGGTACCCTGCGTGTAGATCTTAAGTACAAAAAAAGAGGTTATTCCGGCCCAACGCTTCCAGGAGCTCCTGGACAGTCGGCATTGGGTAATTGTCGGGCATGATGAGCTTGTTGAGTTCGCCGTAATCCTCAACGAGACGGAAGCGCTTCTTGGCCGGGGCGTTTGGGTCGGAGCACTTTTTGTCGACTAAAAAGGCAGGCGCGTTGTAAGGTGAAGCAGCGCACTCCAGGATGCCCGCTTTGAGGTAGGCGTCTATGATTTCCGCGAACGGTGCGTTGCGTTCCACGGAATGTCAAAATTGGCAAGCTGCCGGCGGGGTTGCCTCGATTGTGGGGATGCGGACCACATGCTTAGCAAACAGACCCCTTCGCCCTGACCATTGTCAGATCAGAGGCGCATGGCGTTTCAGAATTTGGGTGACGCGTTCGCGTTCGTGACTGTTTCCGTCAACAAAAGAAATTCCCTTGCCCACCGAGAGCGTTGGGGCAGCAGGAGCCCTCATCACTTTGTGAAAACCGGTAAAGATGCGTTTGCCATCTAACGTGATTGTCAACGGTAACTGTAAAAGCATGGTTCGTCCCATGATAACAGGAAAGTCCAGCATGCCGGGCAGGACGAGAAATTCGCCGGCGTGGTCGGTGTTTTGAAAACGAAAGACGGTGTCGATGACGCAACTGACGCGAGAAGCTTCGGGACTGAGCGCCGTGCTCACGGTCATGTGTAACGGCGAGGTCGGTAACGCTAGTTGATGCACGATTTCGTCCGAAATAAAAGAATGCGATGCGCCCGTATCGAGTAAGGCAGATAGCGAGCGTCCCAAAATACAAATTGAAATTAAAATGGGAGGGGGTGCGGCTTGCACATTTGTCGCGAAACAGTGAGCCGCGTTCACTGTGACGATTTTGCGTTTCCCTGAACTTGCGGACACTCTTTTGCGTAATGACCAGTGCGATTACAATGAAAACAGGTCGGCCCCGCGGCATCTGAAAAACTGGATTTCGCTGCGGATGTGGATGAAGAGTTGCTAACCTGTCGAGACAATGTAGATTCGCTGGTCAATTGTGCCGAACCCGTTTGGCGTAGACGAAGGCGACACTCCTGTGCGCTGTGGCAAACAGACTTCTTGTGGAAGTTGCACCATTGTTTCGGAGGCAGGTCGACTTTTTGTCTGGGACCGGTTCTTGCTGTTTGGTTTCCGGAGCCGGGGGCGGGATGATTGAGCCGATATGATTCCGCTACGTCCACAAAGTTGTCCCAGGTGATGTGGCGACGCTTGGACCACTTCTTGTGGAGTTCATCCCGCAGTCCTGTTTCCGCGGAGTTGAGGAGCTGCTCCTTCAGGATGAATTGTATAACGTTGTCCGCGGCATCGAGCTCCGGCAAGGGTAGTTGAACTCATAGTTCAAACTCTTCTCGTAATCGCTCTCCAGAATTGAAGAAACTCTCGCCTGAATCGGGTTTGAGCTGGCGGAAGCGTTTCAGTCAATCCAGATGTGGAGTCGGGAACCGGCGAGCCACGGCTTCGACGAGTTGGTCAAAGTCAGTGATTCCCCGCCGATAAATCCGGTTTGCTGTCGTCTGAATGTTTGGGAGGGTGTTGCTCAAAATGCAGCATACCCGTTGTTTGTCGGAGATGCGGCCTACTGCAAGGACATTTCAAAGTCGAGTTGCAAAGTCCTCGAACGTTTTGAGACAGGAGACGAAGCCATTTAAGCCCCAGACGTACAGCTCATCGGTAACCCCACCAACTTTGTGTCGAGAGACGCTACGCGGCAGCAGGCCGGTTCGTCCGACGTGCGCAACTACAGCTCCCCGTATGTGAAGGCGTGACAGGTCCTGCAGAGCGGTGATCGGGATGCGGAAACGGTCAAGCTGTGCAGCGTAGTCTATCTTGGCGGCGCTCTCTGGATGTCCGAGATGATAGACGTCCACAAGTAGTTGTAGCGTTGTGAGTGGCAGGTTCTCCCACACGCTGGTCGATGTTCCTGCCGAAGAGCGGGAGATTGTTGGCGAGGCCTGCGGAGCGCGTCTTTCGTCCCGAGGTTGGGGTTTGGTGTCTTGAAAGTCGTCGTCGTCTTCCACGATTCCGGCAAGTTCGGCGAGAACCTCGGCTGCTTTGGCGGCTGCCGCTGCGGCTTTGGAGTTCTCAGTATTTCGGGGCATTGTGGATGCTGGCGTGTCTACGGTGTCGAATAGTAGGAGGTAGAAAGTGGCTCGAGCCCCCAATAAGAGTTTTCGGGTGGCAGAGACTTTGACACACGTATTCTCTTCACAAACAACGTCTTGTATTATACAGGAACAGCACCACAATAAATAGGTCAGATATAAAACCAATGTATCACTGTCAAGAGTCAAGAGCGAAGTGCCGCCACCTTGTCTTGCGGAATCCCTCGTTCCATGCTTCCCCCAAGATCAAGATCGCAATAAGGCACGCATGGAATACAAGGGTGGGAGAAGGGCACGGCCCGATGGTTCGCCGCTAGGTGTCACGTGTGAGGGTGAGGTTGATGCCTCACTCAATGTAGTACCGAATAGTAAGGGATCCCTTATCAGGACCCTTATATTTAGCGACATCTAGTTACATCTACAGAAAAGCCCAGACCCGGATATATCTCCCACCTAGGCTTCGCCAGGATGGAGATCATTATCGCAATCGGATGAGAGGCGTGCAGATGAGGATTTCCAAGTGATGATTCAGTAAGTGTGCGGAAAGTGTAGATGATGTACACGTAAAAGGGCAGAGTATATTTTCTTGTCGTAGGCGGTCAGTTCTGACGAGGACACAGAAGGGTTTATATGCACAAGCCACAAGATACACGGAGCAGCAAGGAGACGTGGTTGGTGCAGAAGTTTGGACTGAAGTGAAGTCTTCCGTTTGGGGTCGTCCTTATGTGTCCGTGTGTGTGACCTCGGTTCAGTTAGGTTTTGTTGTCTTTTTCGGCGGCGGGGTCCGTTAGATGCCATTGCCCTTTCCGGCGGATGTTTGGTACCCAAATAACTTCAGAACAAGACTGTTGCCTGAAATTCCAAAATTGTTGATTTGTACTTGGAATACAGTAAATAATTCATGAATCTATCTCAACAAATTTATGATGATTTTTTTCTGTCAATCTAATGGTTGTTCTTTGTTCTTGACAACTTATTGTGTACTAGAATGTATATGTTGTCTTTGAGTACATTTAAAAATTATTTGGAAATTTTCCCAATGAACTACTCCCAAGTCTTGTTTGTGAGAACAATTCTTTCTTTTTAAGCAAAAATGGAATACACAAATACTCTGACATATGCCCTCAACTGCTTGGTGAAAACATAATCACATTCCTTTTTATTGTCATGGTCATGTGGGGAAGAGATGAGAGAGCAAGACAATGGGTGACTCAGGTCAACCTGGATGACTCTGGTCAGGGTGAATTGCTGTCTAGTTCACAGAGAGTTGTCTGGCAACCTTGTATCGTCTGGTTTGCAATTGTAAACTTTAGTAGAGCTGTGAAATGTGGTCACAAGACATAATATGCAAGGTTGCTCCTCAGAGAAATGTGACCTGATTTCCTGTAGCCCATGATTCAGATTCAGTACCGTAAAATCACATGATTATTTTTAATTCTGGTTTTTTTTTTCAATACTAAGGGATTGGTTCACCTGAACTTTTTTTCTGAACCAATTTTAATTTAATTTGCCATCAGTTGTTCGAAAATAAGTACTGTATTATAATAAGTGAACCTTGCATAAAATATATGAGACAATGCTTTTTTCGACGAAGTTTGTTTCCTTTCTCATTTTCTACATTTGAATGCCTTGCCTGTTATCTGTTTAATCTTTCTCCCGTTTTATGTTCACGTAGGTGATTCTTAAATTTTTCCGAAGTGTAGAAAAATAACCGAATTTTTGTTTTTGCAATTTTGCAGATGGAACCGGTTGTGATTCTTCACGGTGGTGCTTTCAAAGTTCGCGATGAATACGTAGAAAGGTATTTGAAGGGCATTCAGGAAGCTGCAAATTCTGGTTTTGAAAAATTGGAAGAAACTGGTTCTTCTTTGGATGCTGTCGAGGCCGCGGTTAATGCTATGGAAAACGATTCAATTTTCAATGCAGGTTAGATTTTTTTTTTACATTTAATTCAAGAACTCCAAAATTCAACAATGAATATATTTTATTAAATATTTTAGCAAAGAAATTATCCTTTGAGAAGTAAAAATTGATTTCAGGTATTGGCGGTTCCATGACTTCTGTTGGACACGTGGAGTTGCCACGTGTCAGGTTAGATTTTTGTTTACATTTAAATCAAGAACTCCAAAATTCAACAATGAATATATTTTATTAAATGTTTTAGCAAAGAAATTATCCTTTCAGAAGTAAAAATTGATTTCAGGTATTGGCGGCTCCTTGACTTCTGTTGGACACGTGGAGTTGGATGCTGGGATTATGGAAGGAAAAACTTTGGAAGCAGGTGTGTGAAAGGAATATTTCAGGAAATGTCTCTATATACTTTGTTCTTCCTTTAAAAAGAAGACAGGTGTTTCGTCAATTTTTTTCCCACCGATTTAATGTTTCGTTTTCAACGCGTGAGCTGAGAAAATGTGTTGCGCCTTTTGAATTTCAATAGCGACCACGTTTCATAAAAGAAGCAATGATTCTAATCCTTCGAAAGCGTCATCTCGAGTTTATTATCAAGGAGCATGTTTTGATTTCAGGTAAAAGAAAAAATGCATTGATTATGATTAAAGCGCGTGTCAAATGTTTTTTAAGTATTTTATTTAAGAAAAAAAAATTGGAAGCATCAAAATAATTGATTTAGTTAAAAAAAACTCCTCGAAATTAATACAAATATTTAAAAAATTAATTTGTACTTACAATAGTTCAAATCTCGATTTGAAAGAATGGTGTGTATGTTTTTCCCAACATCACATTTGATCTTTTTGGATGAGTTACCTTCAAGGAATGGTTTAAAATCGTCCTCATTGACTATTCAGTTATATAGTCTTTTTTTAGAATGCAAATAGCGAAAATGTTTCAATTTAATTAAAATTATACGATTACAGTATAAGAACTTCAATGATACCAATGTTCTGTGTTTGAGTATAGTGTATACTTCATAGGGTCTTCTAAATTCTCCTTGAATATTGTCTGGAAAATTTTCCATTTGATGGTTATCCTTCTGAAAAAGACGCATGTTTTGGCTAAGTTTTAACATTTAATTAAACTTGGAAAAGGTGCGGTTGGTTGTGTGAAAACCGTCAAAAACCCTGTGAGTCTGGCCCGACAAGTGATGGAGAAAACGGATCACGTATTCCTTGTTGCTGAAGGAGCTGAGCAGTTCGCAAAATCTATTTCATTTGCTGAAGTGGAAAATTCCTCCTTGATTTCGCAAAAGTCGCTGGATGCGTTAGAACGGACCAGAGCTCGATATAAGACGACCATTCAAGCAAATTATAGTGCTGAGTACGTTCTGAATTTTTTGAATCATTCCTTCGATCATTATTGCCCTGTATAATTATGACATGAAAACTTAGATTCTCGAAGTGAAGNGGGTTACCGGCGAGATGTTCAGGTTTTCGAGCAATGTGATATAGCTCGGTTTCTCCGTAGTTGGCGGGCGTTTGGCCACGTAGGTCTCCTTGAAGCGCTGCAGTGTCGTCAAGGAGATGAAGTCCCACGGATGCGGCGTTGAGGTGGAGGAGATTGCACTGGGCGGCCTGCCCAGCGACGACTCGGATGCGGCGTTCTCCGTAGGTGGGGTGGGATGTTCTGGCTGTTGCCCGAGGGATGCTGCGCATGCTGCCTGGACCTGAGCCAGCTCGAGGGCTGCCCGTTTGGCGGCTTTGGACGTTTCCGTATCCCTGGGCATGGTGATGGTCGTGGTCAGGTCTGATGGTGTAGGTTGGCGGACGAGCCCCCAGTAAGTGTGCGGAAAGTGTAGATGATGTACACGTAAAAGGGCAGAGTATATTTTCTTGTTGTAGGCGGTCGGTTCTGACGAGGACACAGAAGGGTTTATATGCACAAGACACAAGATACACGGAGCAGCAAGGAGACGTGGTCGGTGCAGAAGTTTGGACTGAAGTGAAGTCTTCCGTTTGGGGTCGTCCTTATGTGTCCGTGTGTGTGACCTCGGTTCAGTTAGGTTTTGTTGTCTTTTTCGGCGGCGGGGTCCGTTAGATGCCATTGCCCTTTCCGGCGGATGTTTTTCCCGGTTGGCGTTAGGGTCGCGTCCTTGTAGATCTGCGGGAGAGATAGCGTGATAAAGTTGTGTTCGAGATTGGTATCTCTCACTATTCGTTTTCTGACTTTTGACAAGAGCTCATCTCTTTTTATGTTGTTGACTTTGTGAAAGTGCTTTAAGTGTGTTATGGGAATCTCGACTTGGGAGTTTAACTGAAATATACTCCTGTAATTGTGACGCTGGCCGAGGACTTATTTATCAGGCCTTACTGAATTTCACTCAGTGAATGAGGAATCAACGAATGAGGTCCTCGTCCTAGTTTCAACATTTATTCGGGATACTAACATCGACGGCGCAAGTTTCAACTATTTGGAGGACTTGATTTTCAATCGCAGTGGAAGAATATGACGTACGTTTCGTTCATAATTCTCTAACATATTTCGAATTGCTGGTTAAATGACGCATTTGGGGGGATTCATCTGAATCTATCTTGAAGTGAAACGTAGAAGCAATTTTTTTTTGTTAGTCAGTAGCTTCTACTCATGGTGTGATGTCACTGCTTGAACCGGCTGCCATCCGAGATAAGTAATGCCGATTTGACTCAGCTTTTTTTTTTTATTCCGCAGGGTTTATTTTCGGTGTGCCAAAAAGTGTTGAAAAATTTTAAACTGATCGCGTGGTGCACCTTGGGATGCCTATACCTATTTGAATTGATTACGTGTAGTATTTTGCGTTGAATGCGTAAAACAAACCGACTAATGGACTGTCTCCCACGCGACCTGGTAATTTTCCTGTGAGGCCTCCAGTTGAAATTGCGACAGCGACCTGCCCGTTCTCATCAATCGCTACTGCTCCAACAGTTTCACTCTGGTGTGGAACAGTTAAGGTATTCGTTTGTTTTCTGCAAATACCCAGAATTATGCATTACGTCGAATCAGCTTTTTTGAATTCGATTCATTGAGACAAATTGGCACTTGTACAATAATTTATCGCAAGATTTTCGCTCCGCGGCGTTTGGAGTGGTTGTCATAGTCCTTGGATGCAATGCGAAAGAGCTATGAGTTCGAGAATGTTCAAGAAACCATTTCTAGAGAATATCAGATCGACGTAATTGCTCAAATGTTTGTTTTAATAGAAATGCGTGGTACGTGGCTGTTATCTCAGATTTCAAGTGGTGCATGATCATAAGCCCTACTTGTCCATTGTAGTTGGATTCGCGTCCGCGCATTGTGAGTGCGGAACCTGTTCATATTGTACGGAATATGCCTTTCTCAATTGATTATTTGTGACCTGAAGTGTATACGTCTCCCGCCTTCAAATTTTGCGTATAGAAGTAATACCTTACTATCTTCGGCAAATATCGACGTAGAAAGGTAGCTAACTGCTATCTCTTCCAATCTTCAAAAAGCTAATTGCATTGATCACAGAAATGAAACCTGAAATTGAAATACCCGCATAGCACCGGAACAAATTTCGGGTTTCACTTTCTGTATTATTAGCTTTCAAGGACTTACTGACTTCCAGGGACTTTACTTGCGGAATCCTTGTATTTTTGGAGTGAACTTTTTGCGTTTTCCGTCACCCGTTCATGATTTGGAATGCATGGAAGTCCGTTGCGTTCCGCGAAGATTTCTGCTCCTTTGCCAACTAATAAAGAGTGATGAGTTTCCGTCATGACGAGGTGGGACAGTTTAACGGGATTTTGTATTGTTGTCACGCATCCTACAGCTCCTGCAGAAACATTTTCAAGCCATTGGAGGAGCTTTTGAGAAATATTGCAAGATAATCAAAACAAAACCTGCTTTTAAAGTTCGTCCGTCCATGATCCCAGCGTCAAGCTCTGCTGTACCTTCTAGTGTCAACGCTGAACCAATCCCTACATCAAAACAACAAGTGCATAATACTAATTGCTGTATGTAGTCTTACAATAATATGCGCCATCATAGTGCCGTACTGTGCGTTAGCTTCGTTGAATCTTAATCATGTCATAGACCAAATATGTGGCCTTGACGTGATCCCATCCAATTGTTGTGATAGGAGACTACCGAACTGTCATTCTACGCGGGAATCATCAACGTTGACTTCTTAGAATCGAGGTGGGATTGGAAAGAATTGAAATGTTGAACGGAGTTTTTGAAAACCTTTGAGATTATCAGTGTGTACTGGCATACAGTATGTTCAAATTTCCGTAACCTCATTTGGAGGTTGAAGCAGGAGTACTACAGTATTTGTTTTTACCGTTTGTTAAGATTCTTAGTTCAATCAATATAAGTGCGTTTTGACTCTGGCCTTTTTTTTTAGCAGGATTTATTTTGAGAGGGCCGGTCACGTACAAAAAAGCGCCCTATAGCTTAAATTTCGAGATGTGACTTCGACTGCAATTGTTTTACTTTCAGTATTTGAGTTGAATTTGTATTTAACATGAACCTGCGTTGAACACCGGGTTGTCCTCCATTGCGACAACTGCAGCCACAACAGCTTCCAAAGCACATTTCTTATTCGACAATTCCTCAAATCCCCGATTTGCCGCATTTATAACTCCAGTAATGCGGTTTTGGTCATCATCTGATTTTGTGCTACCCACGCCACCATGAACGACAAGCACCGGCAAAGGCATTCCTTTAAATGATCGAGAGAAATTTCAGATAAGAATTATCGTCGATATATGTTGTGACATTTTGACTGACTGGAACCTTCAACAGGACAAAAATTCGTTTGCGATTTGTGTAGCCTGTTCGTTTGAGTGCGAAGTCGGTAGATCGTGTGACCGGAGTAATGACTTGACTTCAAGGTACACGTATGTGATGAAGCAATCATCTCTTTGGGAGCCATAGAGGACTATGTCACGCTCAAATATGTCCAATGTGTCTCGTGGGGGGCAATCCCCAAGGCATTCGACCATGTCAATTCCATTGGTGAGATTCCCTGGAAGAGGTGCTCCGTTTGGTCTTCTGGGAAACCCATACCCAAGGCCCTCTGGCCACTCAAATTTCCAAGGTAAGGAGTCAAGCTCCTACTATAAATACAATCCCGTCAAGATTTACGCATGGGTTTTACAACGAAAAAATTATGTTCTGAGGACTCCTGCGGGAATGTCCAAGAACCAGATCAGAAACAGAGAAAAAAATCGTTGTTCCGAGAAAATCATTGTAGAGAACTTCCAACAATCCCAGCAGAAATACCTTAGATGCTGTGCTGAATTTTTTATTTTATTTTTTTGACAAGTTTCCTCGACTTATATATTTAAATGACTGGATTTGTATTTGTTGGTACTTTTCCCACAGTTACCCATAAAATCATAATCAAAACTCTTGAGGGTTGAATCAGTAATTCGAGTCTCAAAGTAAAATTCAATTACTGTAACTTCAAATAAAGAAATTTTCTTGGTCCCCGTGGCTTTTTGTAATACATTACAGTACGATTCTGTATCTCTGTGTACATGAAATCTGAATGCAGTATTATACTGTGGTGAGATATTGATCAGATCAAAGTTCATGAGATGATGATACTCAGCGGTTGAACTGTACCCGGAATTTTTTGTACTTTCAAAGTCTTAATTCATGTATTTTCAGGCTATAATTCATCTCCGAATCATTATGGTTCCTTTCCAAGTTCAGGACATAATGGTGTGCCGTTATTACGTACACCTACACCTCCGATTCATCCTGTCAGAGGAGCGTATGCTCAGGATATTCGGCAAGGTCAAAGAGGACAGCAACATGGTATGATGATGCGCTGAAATGGAATTGCCTTCTGTTTATTTTATTTTATTTCCCATCATTTCAGGCTACATGTCATCTCCAAACCATCTTGATTCCTCCCACAAGGTTCGTGGTTCAGGGCACAGGGTTAAGCCTTCATTACCAACCCCTCCGAGCAATCCTGTCGGAGGAGCGGATGCTCAGGATATTCGAAACGAACAAAGAGGGAAGCAACATTTTTCTCGTGGAAATTATAAAAATCAAGGGGATCGTGGTCGCAATTCGAGAAGTTCGCAAGCAATGCCGAGGAGAGAAAATTCTGGCGCAGATTTCAATAAGAATAGACGAGAACGGGAGCATCCCATGGGCCTGAAAGATCTGCAACTTCTTGCTCAAGGCGATGATCCTGCTCCGATTTTCGCAGTCATCAACGAAAAGTCTGGATTTCCGCTTGCTTTGCATGATGAACGATTGAAGGACAATCCCGAGAGGATGAAGTACGTCTTGAAGGTGCTTCGAAGGGCGATGGAAATGCACGGATTCGGCCATACTGTCGGACGTGCCATTTCCTTGGCTGTGCACTCGAACTTGTTGGACTCGCTCATTCAGTTCAATTTGACAACATTGCCGCCAATGTGTGATTCGAAACCTGGAGATGCCCGAGACATTGTGCGCAGCGAAATTTCACTGTTCGACTTGATTGTCAGACTGTGCCCGGCCGATGAGGCTATGAACGTAGAAGCGTGTGCCAACTCGATCAGAATGGTGCTATTAGATATGGATGAAATTCTCGGACCAGATGTCGAACTGAATCAGACGTACAAGCGAGTTCGTGAAAATTTGGCGGACTTGCGCAAAACTGTTGAAAAGCCGGATCATGTCATCGCACAAAAAGTTGTCGTGCACGGCAGAAGTCACTTGGAAGAAGCACCGGAAAATTTTCGTACGTTGTCGGTTCTCCCAACATTGGCTGATTTGTTATCAAAAGAAAAGCCTTTTCTGCGTGCCAATATTACGAATGGGAGATATTTGAACACGGACCATTACTTGGACGTACAATTCCGGCTGATGAAGGAAGACTTTGTCAGGCCCTTGCGAGATGGAGTGGTAGAAATAATGAAGGGAATGGAAAAGGCGGGTGATAATTTTGCTGCCTGGAGAAAGATTCAAGATGTCAGGATCTACGAAAAAGGAGTTGTTGTCGGAAAAGTTTACGAACGTGTGGGAATCACGCTTGAACTCAAATTTTCTTTGAAAAATTTGGGTCGAGTTCGGTGGGAGATCAGCAAGCGCTTGATATTTGGGTCACTGCTTTGCTTGACGAACGATGGTTTCCAAAGTGTTCTGTTTGCTTCTGTTGCGGACCGAAAAGTTGAAGATCTGAAACGAGGAGTTGTGAGAATACGGCCCGAAAGCGCCCAATTTGACCTGAATGCCTGGACGAAAGGTCCTGAATTTTTGATAGTGGAAAGTGCGGCCTTTTTTGAGGCCTACCGCCATGTTCTCCATTCATTGCAAAACATTCCTTTGGAGCGTTATCCACTGAAAGAGCATATTGTGGATTTGGAAAGGAATATGTTCTTACCGCAATACATGGAGGATTATCGTGGCCAGGAAGCAGGAATTTTCCTTTTGACCGGCGAAGGCAGACAACTTTACGGAAACCCATTTACGGATCAATGGCCAAAACCAGAAGAACTCGGACTGGATGAAGCTCAGTTTCGTGCATTCAAAGCTGGTCTTAGTCACAAATTTGCCCTCATCCAAGGTTAGTTTGTCAAGTCGTGGTGTAAATCCGCAAAATATTGTTCTTCGACGCAAATGCGGTATTACACCAACGGACTAATTTTTTTCTTGGCGTGATAGCAATGGTCATATTTTCCCTATGTAATCCTAGTTTCCTACAACAACAAATTGTATGAGAAAATTCCGAAGTTTTTAAATTCAATACTCTATTTGTCAATTATGTTAACTTAAATTACTGTTCTCATGAAATATCAGAGCTTGAATTCCCTGGTTTTTATTGGAAAGTGATTATCTTTCATTTTTCTTTGAAATGTAATTTTCTTATCCTCAAAAAAATAAATCAAAACTGTAGACTTCAATGCCTTTGCGCGCGTTTGGGCGTTAGCAGGACTCTTGCATTGAAATAAAAGCTCAAAAGAAATATGAAGCAATTTAGTACTTCAGTGACTTGAGAATATGAGAACATTTTGCCAAGTTTCACAAAAGCAACTGAGCAAGTGCTACTGAGATACAGAATAAAGTAGAGCAAATCGATAAGCCAAATTGGGTCAGCTTGTGAATTATGCAAATCAAGATGTTAAACTTGATGTACCTAATTTTAAAGCTTGTCAGGTTTTGAACAGCAATGGTATACTGTACAACTTTTTTTTTGTATGTTAAACTGCGTATGTTCTGCGTGATTAGTAAAAAAAATACATATCCTTTGAATGATTGCAGTTGGATGAAACAAATTTCAAAATATTCCCGTTTCAGAGCAGCTTGTCATTTTCTCCTCTATCTTCAATCCCCTTTTAAAATCTGTTTATTCATAAATTAAATTAGTTCGAAGTGCTTCAGGAAATTCTTCAGGTTCCCACGCAAACTTGCTCTTGATTTTTTTGAATTATCTCAAATTTTCGGTTAACGTGCGAATTTTTGCATTTGCATTCATAGGAAAAATTCACGTTCAGCGTATACCGTGTATCACTGATAAGCTTTTGTAGTTGTCGGAAATAACGTGAAGTGGTCTCTCAGAATGAGAAAAGGCAAATTTTTCCGTGCGTTTGAATATTTTCTAAAATATTTCACTTGAACTACGTCGCGCAACGTTCGTAACTAATTTTAATCATCTGGTTTCTGCCAATATCATTCAGGTCCTCCTGGAACTGGTAAAACTTTCATTGGACTGAAGCTGGTGCAGACGATTCTTACCCGTCGTCATGAATTCAAGATTGTCAATGACGGTCCAATATTGGTGGTCTGCTTCACGAACCACGCCCTCGATCAATTCTTGGAGGGCATTAGCAAATTTACGAAGAAAATTCTCCGGATAGGCGGGCGTTCGAAGAGTACGTTGCTAGAGGAATTCACCGTGAGAAACGCACAAATGAAATATCGCGGGAATGCATTTCAAGTCAGTCGGGACATCAGAATGGAATTGTTGACTCTGGAACGCGCCTTGGGTGAACTGGAGATTTTGAGGAAAGGTAGAGAAGATTTTTTCAGCTTATTGAATTTCCTTTACAGCAGTGTTTCCCTGAAATAAGGCCTATTAATCAATTGAACCCTATCGCTATACTTCCGAAGACCACCCTGAAGTATTAGATTGATTCCGAGGGTGAGCCCTGAATTAAAAAGAATTTTCTACTCCGAGAAAGAAAAGCTGCTTATTCATTTCCTCTCAAACACTTGGATTATGTTACTGCTGACCTCAGAAACATTCAACACAAATTCTAATCATTGTTCTGTATGTGAATCTTGCTTTTGTCGTCCAATTAAGAGGCTTACTCCACGTAATGCGTGTCAGAACATTTGTTTCTTCCACCAAACGACATTTTATATGAGCTCAGAGGGATTCTGTGTACAGATTATATTTCTGTTCATCATTTTAGGTATATCTTCCGGAGCTGGAATCTTATCCGTGAATGCATTGCGTCAATATGGAATAGAAATCCCCGAAAGTTTCGGTCCGGATTTCAGCCTGGCTACCTGGCTGGGCTTCAATAACTCTGCCAATTCTTCTGAAAATTTCCTGAAACAAATTTTGGACGAGGAGAAGGGACTTTTGTTTGCCGAGAAGAGAATGGTGAAACTCCCGGACGAAAATCAAGACGATGAAGAAATTGGGACTGAAAACAATGAGATTGACGCTGTGGACTTGGACATTGAGGACGAAGCTGCAGCTGAGGCCCAACGCCGAGAAATGGAGTCCATTTACGATACTGATCGTGCTGCTGCGGTACCGACGACTAAGCAAACCAGCGAATGTATTCGTCGTCACTGCGAAATTAGCAGCCTGAGTCTTGAAGAAGCTGTGATGAAAGCTGAGGCGGAAGTCAATAAAATTTCGGAAATGATGCAAGACCTTGTTGGGGATCCGGATATAGAAGTCTACGTTAAACAGCGAGACCATGGAACCTTGCTACGCGAGGTAGGTTCAAAATGTTCGCTTAAATGCTCTGTAGAGATTTGTGGTGAGAAATGCTGAAGTTCGGCCTATTCAGTCAATCCCCGACCTTAAATACTATGTGTTGATTATAGGAATACGTAGGATGATGATCTTGGTATGTTCGAGCAGGAAATTCAATATTAGAAAAAAAGTGCTTCGTGTAACCGTATGACATGGCTTTGTGGTTACATGGCCTTCGAATTTCCTGCAGAGCTTGTTGAATAAATCGTTTTTCTACGAGAACTAGAGAAACGATGCTTGACGCATTCAAGTATAAGGATGAGGAAAGTTGTTTTATTCTTTTGAACAGTGCTGAAGAATGGATGTTGGCAGTCAGTCTTTTTTTTTTTTTTTTTTTACACGAAATTCGATTTTCGTAAAACTCATCAACGAAACTACAGTATAGTTCATTATCCGAAACAAAAATACTAACAAGCCTGCTTTAAAAATGTACGTCATCAGGGTTCCCACTTGATGGTGAGATTTGTCGGTCGGAAAAGTTCATCATATGGGAAGATGCGGTGCAAAAAATATAGATAATGTCTGATCTATTTTGAATTTTCGTTCACCCGTTTTTTACTTTTTTTTGCAAATAACTCCGAATAGGAAAATATTTTAATTTTTTTTACTAAAACACTGTAAATGGCGGCTATATATTTAAAATTTCCGTTGTTGCATTGTACTCTTTCAATTCTTGTTTTTCATGTTGATAATGTGAAGTCATCAGAATATCCGCTCGAGCTGTTGAGAAAGTTCGTGATCAACTTTTTTCGCAGTTGATGCAAGCGGAATATAAATTGGAAACTTCCAAAATGAAGAAAAACAAACTTGAAGCTGATTCCGCGTTCTTGAAAGTGCCTTCAAGCTTGGATCTCGTGAAGCCTCCTGAGCGATTGGTTGGACCCGAAGAAAATTGGATGTCATCCCGTGTGAAAGGCAAATGGTTGATCTATCGTTATTGGGCCAACCAATTGGTCCGCATCATATGCAACAAAATCGATGCCGAAATGGAAAAGTATAAGCTTCTTGTCGAAAGATACAAAGAAGCTCAAGATGGGGCATTATTGCAACATACTCGGTCGTTGGATGTTGTTGGGATGACGACAACTGGTGCCGCACGGAACATGTCTCTCGTGCAGAACATGAGAGCTAAAATTCGTGAGTTTTCTTACCACTTCGTGTGTATTCCCGCCATTCAACTTGAATAACCTCAACTAGCGCCTCACCTAATTCAACATCTTAGTAATCGCCTGAAAGAAAACTGAACATTGAAGTAACCTTACCTAACCTAATGCTTGAGGAGCGCTACCCAACAACGTTCAAATCAAAATCGTGCAACAAACTTCGTAAGATGAAATTTAATACAAATTTAAGTAAGTTTCAGCTGAGACAAGCAAAATTTATTCTTTCTCGTCGAAATTATCCGTATCAATTTTAGCTCGTTTTGATTGTATCGATGCTCATGCGTTGTTTCTTGTCATGGTTTTCTGAAGTAATCATTTATATTTGAGTCATTGTTGTAATTTTCTTCGCAGTTGTGGTAGAAGAAGCTGCGGAAGTTTTGGAATCGCACATTGTGTGCTGCTTATCTACCCATTGCGAGCAATTGATACAAATCGGTAAGAAAAATCTTGCGTTAGTTTCTTATGAATGAGCCGAGAA
Source organism: Notodromas monacha (assembly GCA_905338405.1). Classification (NCBI taxonomy): domain Eukaryota; kingdom Metazoa; phylum Arthropoda; class Ostracoda; order Podocopida; family Cyprididae; genus Notodromas; species Notodromas monacha. Next base: position 28,747 of record CAJPEX010000647.1, read on the forward strand.
AAACTGTGCTTCATTCCATGAATATATTTCAGGTGATCAACAGCAACTGAGGCCTACGACCACAGTGTACAAGCTCGCGAAAGACTATGGGTTAGATGTTTCTATGTTTGAACGAATGGTGAAAAACAACATTCCATATGAACGCCTGCGTCAACAGCACAGAATGCGACCAGAAATTTCAAATTTGATCAAAGTGAACGTGTATGAAGATCTGCAAGATTACCGGACTGTCGAATTGTACGATGATATTCTTGGTGTGGATAAAAACGTGTTTTTTGTCACGCACAACGTCCCGGAGAGTTCGGTGAGTTCCTGTAGGAATTCAAAGAAGACAATCTGTATTTTTCTAAAAGAACAAATCTGAATACGTCTTTCAATGTCATCTAATTGAAATGTTTTATTCACCTACACAGAATGAAGATTTGAAAAGCAAGAGCAACGAGGTAGAGGTCGAATTTTTGCTGGGACTCTGTAGGTATCTTTTACTTCAAGGATACAAACCGAGTCAAATCACTATTTTGACCGGATATTCGGGACAACTTTTCGTCTTCAAAAAGGTAATTATTTTCCTGTGTTGATATTTTGTGCGCCGCAGACTACAGTATTTTCAAAAGAAATTTTGCGATTTTTTTCTATTTGATTATTATACTTTTTATATTCCATTTTTAGGCGATAGACAGATTCCCCATGTGCAGAGAGGTTCGGATCACCTTGGTAGATAACTATCAAGGTGAAGAGAACGATATCATACTGTTGTCCCTCGTGAGGAGCAATTTGGATGGAAATATCGGATTTCTAAGGACTGACAACCGAGTAAATGTCGCTTTGTCGCGTGCGAAGCAAGGACTGTTCATTGTCGGGAATATGGACATCTTGAGTGCCGGCAGCGGCTTATGGATGAAGATAAAAAATGTCCTAGAGAAGGATAAACAGATCGGAAGAGCTTTGATTCTGCGTTGTCAAATTCACCCGGATCAAGTCGCTTCTGTCTTCAAACCGAGTGATTTCCCCATCAGTGGTGGCTGCACCAGAGTGAGTTGAAAATCAGCTTCAGAAAATGAAATCCTTATTCTTCGCGTCAACATAAAAAAAATTTCGACGTTCTGACGTTTTTCAGATTTGTAACGGAATAATCAACGCATGTGGTCATTTGTGTGAACGACTTTGTCACGTGATAGACAAGGAGCATAAAACCGGAGAAACTCGCTGCCGAAGGCCGTGTGAAAGAAAATGTGACGCTCTTGAGAGACATGCTTGTAAATCCATTTGTGGAAAACCCTGTCCACCTTGTAACGAGAAAGTTGAAAGGATGCTGGTTCCGTGCAAGCACTTGCGAGAAATGAAGTGTTGCGAAAATGTAGCTCAGGTACGACCATACGTATTAATTTCAAACAGGTTTTTTTTTTCTTGTGCTCAGAATGGATGAATTTTGTTTGCTCTAACAAATGATTTTGTACAATCGTTTCCTCAATTCTGTGAATGTTTCAGGTAAAATGTCTCGTGAAGTGCATCGTCAGGCTGGATTGTGGACATGCGTGTGAGAAATCGTGTCACGTCAAAGAGGATCCGGATCATTTGTACACGAGGTGTACGAAAGAATGCGGAAAGTCGTGCCCAAGAGAGCATCCTTGCAAAGGTGCGTGTCGATGAATCGATGTTTACGATTATTGTGAAATCTTGTCTATTGTTATCTTGTGACGCCTATAAAAGCAATTTGATCGTGGTAGCTTTGAAAAACGCAAAGCAAACTTGCTTGATGGGCCTGGAAATTTGAGACAACTTCTGAATGGTTTATTGTGAGCGGTTGAAGCGACAATTTAGAAATCGGAAGAAAATTGAACTTTCATTCAATTATGTCACAAATCTCTCGATAATTTTTCCTTCTCATCCCGATGTGGGTACCTTGTTCAGTTTGAAATGAAACATCCTTGACAAAATTTTTTGCTTGCATTGAGGTCCAAGAATATATTTATTTTCTTCGATTTAAAGTATAGATCCTCTGTATGAGTCAGAGAAGGGTGTCTATTGAAGCAAAATAATATTTGATGTAATACTGTGCAGTATTATGAAAGATTGATGGCATCGTGTGATTCATGATCACTGCGTCAAATACAGTACTTGACTATTGTTCCGCATCTTCGCAGGTCTGTGCTGGCAAGATCCTTGCCCACCGTGCCAGGAGCTGGTTAATTTGACACTACTATGTGGACACTCCATAAAAGCATTGTGTAACGTGAAGCCAGATCAGGTCGAATGCAAAAAAGAGGTTTGTTACGTTATCTTTTCACTGAACATTTTTCAAGCTACTGTACAGTAATTTGTTTACTGTATCCAAACGATTTTAGCGCTCGAATTCCTACACGGTTTAGCCAAAATTTAATATCAGTTGTAATTAAACATTTATTTTTCTATTTGCAACTGGTTATGCCAGTGTAAGAAACAGCTGCCTTGTGGTCATCCATGCCGGAAGAAATGCAAGGAAACCTGCGGGGATTGTCGTGAGATGGTTGAAAAGATAAATCCTGGCTGCTCACACTCAGTTAGGGTGCTATGCTCAAAAGCTCCCGAGAATGCTGATTGCAAGAAGGACTGCGAAAGGCTCTTGCCATGTGGTCACAAATGTCAAAAAAAGTGTTCAGACCGTTGCACCACGAGTTGCTCTGTCATGTTGAACATGGGCAAAGTCGGAAAGTCAGTAATTGTCTGCAATGTCAATCGAAAGGAATATTTTTATAAAAACTTGGTCTTTTGTAGGTGCGGGCATCTAGTCAGACTGCCTTGCCACATCGTAACCAGTCGTAAAATCTTGTCTTCTGAAGAGGAAATGGAGTTTTGCGATCATCCTTGCGGAGCTACGCTGTCGTGCGAACACAAATGTGTGGGAAAATGCTCGGAATGTCTTCAGGGCAGAATTCATGTGCCTTGCCGAGAGCCCTGTGGGCGACAACTTGTTTGTGGACACGTTTGCAAAGTCGCTTGCAGTGCCAACTGTCCACCTTGCAGAGAGCAATGTGAAAATTTTTGTCCGCACTCTGTCTGCAAGAAGCTGTGCGGGGAACCTTGCGCTTCTTGTTTGGTGAGTAAATTTCTTACTTCGAGTTTGCGGATTAAAAATGAGGCTTTCGCGTAAACGTTCAACTCTTTGTCTTCGCAGGAAAAATGCAAGAGCGGATGTCGTCATAAGCCGTGCAAATTGAGGTGTTCCGACGATTGCGGCAGAGGCAGTGACAAATGCAATGAGCCGTGTGAAAAAGTTCTCGGGTGCAAGCATAAATGCGTTGGGCTCTGCGGAGAAATTTGCCCACCGTGTCGGGAATGCAGTAAAAATACAGTGGAGTTTTTCGACGTGATTATGAACGATATTTGCGACGAACCGGACGCCAGGTAATTTTGAAAACTTAATGGAATGTTTGATGAAATCCTCAAGCTTTGAAAGTAAAGCGTAACATTTCGCGTGCAACCTTTTCCTCACTACCCTACTTCGATTCCTGTGATTCTTGAAGTGATTTATGTTCAATACTTCGTGCAGTAAGGGTTTTCAATTTGTTGGTACATGTGACACTTACCACGTGGTTTTTTGGAATTGTTCAAGAGAAAACGTACCAGGGCACTAAGTGTTAAAAACTTATACATTATTCCCATGTTCATAATATGAATCGAAACCGACTGAGGAAATTCTGTACTGTGTTTGAGGATATCATGAAAAAATTAAGCATCCATTGATGAACTTCTTTCTAGAAGAGGGTAAAACTTTTGTGTGAAGCATTCTTCGAATTAAGGCCACAATTTGAGGTAGATTCAAGTCTGAAAAAAGCATAGGCCCTGCACAGGTGGTACCTGACTAGAGATGGTGCATTAAACAATTTTTACGTGAACTCTAGCTTTTCTTACAAGTATTGTAATATAATTCACGAGAACTCCTGATGTACATTAAAATTCCAGGGATACAGTACGCTTCTGGAGCTCATTTTTTGCTAGTTCTGCATTTGACTGGAAAAAAATTGATCCTGTAGTCGATAAATGCGAAATTGCCATCTTGTGTTGTCTTCCGCTGACTTCCGTTTCCTGACGATATTTCTCTTTTCAAGATTCGTCGTTTTGAAATGCAAACACATTATTGAGGTTGATGGAATGGATCAGTGGATGCAAATGCCAATGGAAGCTATAGGACTGAGGTTGTGTCCGCGTTGCAAAACTCCGATTGTTTCTTCTCATCGTTACCGTGAGGAGGTCAGGGCCTCCTTGAGAGCAGTCAATGATGTGAAAAAGCGAATTTTCGGAGAGAACCACGATCTTCAAAGAATCCTCGAGAAAATGCTGGGTACTGCTTTTTTTTTAATTAACTTCTGTCAGTGTGATTCCATGTGTTATGTCTGGTTAGACCTGTTATTGAACTAGTGCTGAAGGGCGTGAGCGGTCCTTCGTTAATATCATCGTTGAACGATCATCTCTTCAATGGAATTCGCTAATTCAGTTCTGTGCAGTAGTTTTTAAAATTTCGCAGAATTCCCCACCCCTTGTTCTTGTGTGATTCCCGTAGAATTAATATTGAGTTTACCAACGATGAGGATTTTCTCAAAAGTTCTGTTGATCGTGAGCAGCTCGTTGTAAGAACCATAGTTGAAGAGAATCTCTTTCGAACGATTTATGAAATATGTGAGCAGTACTTTGTAAGCGTCATGGTTCGAGATACCGTAATCTCTTGCGTTAAACTATCTAATTCTTTCCGAAATAACAACTTCGAAAGTTTTCCGTAATTTCCCACTATTTTCTTCTGCTGTGCTTCTCATTAAAAAAAAAGATGAATGACAAATAAATTTCTCAAAATTTCTGCGAACCGATGACAAACCTTCGCTGTAGTCTGGCTACCCATTCTTACGTATATTCTAGCTATACGGTACGTTAACTTAATTACTGGCCAAGTATTCAGGAAATGAGAGATGGACAAGAAACATGACGAAAACGATCGCAATGATTGCTAGTACAGTTATTTGGTCCAACTAAGAAAATGTTCCCGCCTGAGAAATTGTTTAGTATCTTAGACTTTAGAGGAGAATTTTCCGGGCAAATATTTTTGCCAAATCGAGTTTCGTTATCTTTTCGTCTAACGAGAAAAAATGTGCCCCCTATTACTTGACGCCTTTTTGATCACATGGACTCAGCATATGAAGGAAATGTCAACCAGAGCAACCTAATCCTGAGTCATGGTGATGAGAATAAAACTTGAATATTTTCATTTAGATCCAAGCGAGTCCTCAGCATGCGGGATGATCAAGACAGTTTTCTTGCAAGAGCAATTCATTGATCAAATTTTCAACGAGATCGGATACCGGCGGTTGAACCATCCTAAGGAGAAGAAAGCATCCAACCGAACCCTCAACAAATTGAACGGGATGGAATGCAATAGTATTACCAATCGTCTGGATCTTCTTGAAGCACTGGCCGCAATGATTTCGAAATACAATCGAGAGGAGAGTCTTACTTTAAATGTCCGAAGCCAGCTTGAAGCAAAGCTACGCAAGGTATGTTGAATGAGATGGGAACGTTATCGAAATGCCGCTGAACCCGGTTTCTCCTTTCACATAAAATGAGGTCCCCATGTACGAAGGGTGTTGCTGGTTTTCGCGGTTGAGCTGCCATTTTATGAAGAAATTAACTTTTTAAGAATCTGCTTCCTCTGAAAAAAAAAAAGATGACAATACTGTACCTGTATTCCCAAAATTGAAATCAATTTGATTCGATTGCGTAATTAAAAAGTGATACCGTAAGCATAACTAGAGGAAATTCAAGCCCTTTTCTCGGCACTCATTTAAAATATAAGGTCGAAACGCGAAAATGTTTGTACCTGTACTGCCGAAGAAGGTTTCTTTTAGAATGGATTCCGGTTTTTATAGAACTTTTTATCAAATCCGAAATATACTGTGATTTCGTAAAGTAAGGCTTTACGGGCTATTTTTCTGAAAATTGTGTTCTATGAATCTACAGTAGCCTTTGATGATTATTCACAAATCTCAATTTACTGTGCCATTTTATAAGGAAAAGAAAACTCGTTTCTGTTGAAAAGACTAGTGAACAAATTCTCATTGAGGCTATGAGAATATTCGTGCGGTTCTTGTTTTGAAGAGAATTTATCTATTTTCAAAGTTTTATTAGTTTCTTTAAACCTGAATGACATGACTCGCCGAAGTACCTGTATTTTTTATTTCCGTCATTGATTGAAATAATTTTTACGCATTTTGTTTTCGTGGAGTTTCATGGGATCATTTGTGTATTCTAAGCTGGCCCAATTGGTTATGTCGAGAAAAAACAACTTGGACGGATCGGTGTTGCAATCTTTTTCGTCGGAAATCCAGCGTCTACGTTACGTACCATTGTTGGAAATGATGCGAGTGAGTGTTTACATCGAAGTTCTAAACGAGCTGAATATAATTTCAGTTCAGATCGTTTTCTTGACGAGTTCTTTGACTGACTGATATTCTCCGTTTAGGCAAAAGTCGTCGCACCTCAGGGAAAGAATTTGATCGCAAAAGTTGAGGCTATTTTGGCAGACATCGGCTGTTTCACTGCTGCGAAGGAAACTGAAGTAAAAGCATTGCTCGAAGAAGCCAAGAAATATTGCTCTACTCTGGTAGTAACGCCGGAAGAAAAGCGCATGATTTTGCAAGCGATGGGTTTGAAGAAGGGGCACTGGTATAAATGTCCTAACGGACACGTCTATTGCATTACTGGTGAGCACTGGCATCTGAATGTACATCAAATTGTTCTATGGATTCGAGTTGGTTATCGATCTACATAAACGGCCAATTCTCCCCTTCTTTTTCATAAAATAATTAATTTTCTTCTTGATACAGTTACTATAGTTTTAGTCGAGTTCGTGCCGATGATGAATTCAGAGTCAGGGAATCAAAATCAAAAGTATGTGATTATTTATCGTTGTGTAATAATTTTTTTTAAATATACCTTAATGGTCATGTCGATGAAGCCAGATGAATTGTGAAATTAATTTAATCTGACGTGTAATTGAATAAAAATTAACTGTAATTTTCAAATGTTTGAAGTACTGTACATCATTTGTAAAACACATTATAGTTCTACGTGGTCCATATACAGGCGTATTTTTTTTCAGTGGTTTTAAATCCTGTCTTTCGGAATTTTACCTACGTTTTTTCCTTGGTTCAAAAAGGCCAGAAGTAAAACCGCATAAAATTTTTGTCCCGCCAAAATTAACGAAAACATGATGTTCCGGGGATTTCCCACACTTGGAATGTTTTTTTTTTAAGTTATCCCGCTTGGAATTTTATTTTCACAATTAGCTAAATTCACAATTAGTTTTCTGGGTCGAGTAGAAAAAGTGAGCCTCCTAGTCAAAAATACTGAATGGGAGAATTGTCCCAGTGCCGCGCGTGATTGGATGTTTCTGACTGTAAAACAAGGAAATAACTTTTTTTAAATTTCTCCCGTGATGTTTTGAGCATTTCTCCTATTTCTCCCAGCTTTTAAAAACATTTAATAAGATACTGCATAATGAAAAGTGAAAACTTTCCAGTTATTGACAGAGTTTCTCACTTATTTCACACTAAGCTGCGTTTTTTTGCGTTCCTATGTACGAGCATGTGCAACACTAGTAGCACGTGAACCGCTGTTCTGTTGAACATTTTAAACCACATTTGCAGTGTGAATACAGTACTCATAACTACTGTATTTATTTTATTTTTCAATCTACCAATTCTAGAGTGCGGAGGAGCAATGGAACAATCCCGTTGTCCGGACTGCGGCGAATCGATTGGTGGTGGTAGTCATGCGTTGCTTAGATCGAATCGCGTTGCGACCGAGATGGATGGCTCGTTGCATCCTGCTTGGTCCGATGCCTACAACAACATGGCGAATTTCAATTTTGATGATGTGCGGTAAATGCAAGAACGTTATTATGACGCATTCGAGTGAAGCGGAGGTCAACAGTATGCATTTTCTTGGACCACGTGTGATGATGGAAGTATCGTGTAAAGAATGACTTCGGCGATCTTATCTTCTCGACTTCTTTTTTTTATCGTGTAGGCGACTGAAGATTGTGGGCAGTGTGTAAATGCATAAGGGTGAATCTGCGGAATGCCTTTCTTCGGTGCGAAGTTGTGAAAAGTCGTGATGTGGTGGTTTTATTCCTGGTCACTGTCGGACATTTTTTTGGTGCGCGAATTCTTTGGGTCGCCTTGAGTCGACGATCCCACCAGAGAAAGTTTTTTTAGCTTCCGAATCGAGTAACGAAACGCGTGATAATTTTGAGCATCGACGAGACGAAGTGACTTGATTTTTTCGAAGAAGCTTTTTTTTTTATGGAACTGGTTGCCTTTATTATCGTGAATTTCAACCCGCGTGCGATATATTTGAAAAGAAAAGAAAAGTGATAAATCGTTGAGAATCGTGAATCGTCATTATTCTGGGCATCGATTGACGTCCTTCGTGACGAACAATGTCGATCTTCTACTTCTGTGTTATTTTATTTTTATGCTTCGAGTGTAAGTTTTTTTGTATGGGAATTTTTGTGCAATTGATGATGAATTCGCGCAAGATTTCAGACCAGTAAGCTCGATATACGAGGTCATGATTTCGGTTAACCCGGGAAAATCTTCAGTTTCGATTCATTTTATCCTTTTATTTTGTGTAAGCGAGGGTATTTTCATAATGATGAAAAACTGCTCCGAAATCTTGTACTGTATGTGAGTTTGTTTTCATGTTTGAAATCATTATCCAGCATTAGTGTTAAGATTTCAGGTTCGTTACCATTAATTGTCCCCGATTTTTCATGTACTTCCGAATTCTTCAAATCCAGTGTCCAAAATTATACTGAATTGGAGAAATCGAACCGTTGTTCAGGAAAAAATTATTTTAGTTTAACGACGATGAGGCGTTCGTTCGTATTAAACTTCGTGTTTCTATAACATCTGCCACATTTTCGAAGAAATTTTGTTGATACTCGTGCATAATTTTTTAATTATTGTATTTAAATTTATTTCTTCGGTGTATAGCTGTCCATTCACGGCAAGATGTTTTTTTTACTTCACAAAAATGAAAAAATGTTGGAATTCGGTGTTCGGAAGCACTGATAACGTCTTGAGCCTGTTTGACTATTGAAGAAAATGTTGAACCCCATCTGCCTCCCATGACGGTCCATTTTGATCTGAATTTTTTCCTTTTCATTTTTTTTTTATTGAAATCCGGGGAATAGAACATTTAATGGCTGATTAAATTAAGGATAAGATATTAAGGTACACACTTCGACGATGATCGTTTGATATCTTGGGACTTCTTAATGGATTTATCCTCATTATTTTGAGAATACCCTCGTGTACTACAATTTCAATGTAAGTACGGTATCTTCGCAACACTAAGGAACATCTGGGTGAACCTGAAATGATGCGTTCTTTTTCTTTCGGTTTTTTTTTTTCTTTTTGGAGTTCTTGTGTTGATATGTCTTGCGTCTGAATTTTTCGCTGGTTCGGTACTGCTGATGAGGGATCATTCGGGCTGCTTTAGGATTAGACACGCATGCTTTTTTTGCGGAAGATGCGAGTATTCATTCGTTATATACTTATATTCTTCTAATCAATTGTGAAATCAAATTTTTCTTTCTCCAGCATTTAAAATAGTTCATGTTTCATTATCTTTCAATAGGGAGGTTCGACGTTTTCATGCTGCGTGATCTGGGATTTTCCAAGGTTCAGCACAGGGTCCAAGCGGAGGACATTCGACGTGAGGCGTTATATATCTTACAAGAAGGATAAATTCTTAGTTTCTGAATGAAGGAATTCCTTCCTGCAATGAATGAACACTCCGTAAGAAGTAAGAAATTCAAAGAAAATACTTATTTGAAGACCCGGATCATATGCGACGGACTGGTTTTTATTTTTAAATCCCATCACTTAACATCCATCTTCATTAGCGAGTTAATTTGTGTGCAATTGTATGATGAAGAAAGTGAACAACGTACAAATGGATCAAAATTAATATTCATTTGAGTAATGAATCTCATGAATGCCGCTTTGGAAACTTGAAACAAATTACATAGAAGACTTGTCCAGGATTAGGGACTCCGCAAAATTTTGGGTTACTGAAAATTGCATTATAACGAGATTTTATTTTTTAGAAGTCATTTGCTGTATCCCCTTATAGTACAGTATTAATAAATTATATCCAGAAGAATAATCTTGTTCTCTCAAATCTTGATGTACCTGGAGTCAATTCTTGCTTAAAATACAGTATAGGGTATTTGTTTTTAATTTATCCCTTTATAGGTGCCACAACATTGGATGACTTTCTTGTTTACTAGAAATATTTTGCTAAAAAAAGTTGAAAACTTCTTCTGGTCCCTGCAATCATACAGTAGAATCTCATTACAATGAAATCCCGGGGACTGGGAAAAAAATTTGTTGTTGTGAAAAGTTGTTTACATCAAGATTGATGGATTCATGTACAGGAATACACTTTGATCTGTGAAGGCATTGGATTGCCTTAAGCCTTAAGTCATTTTTTCTCTCTGCAATATCTGTAAATATACTTCTATTTTATGAAATGGTTAAATTTGTAAATTGTAAAGAGAACTCAACACAGAAGAGCATTGGAAAAAGAACAGCTTTCCACAGATTTTGGTGGCTAGCTTGGCACTGTGCTTCCAGACTCCTGAGAGGTTGGATATTAGATTAATTAAGATACAGTATATTTAATGGGTTTCCTGCCAGTCAGATAATGTCACCCATTTTAGCTTCCTGTATTTTCAAATGTTTAATTCCGCTGCAAACACATTTCCTGTCCACTATTTAGGAATGTTGAGCCTCGGGAAATTATCATACAAAAATTGGTGACCCAAAATTCAGGACAAGAAGCCTGGAAACTGAATTAGAAATTTTAAGAATTGGTGACGAAAATTTGTTTTAACTGGATAGTCTGTAGAAAAGGAATTCATTAAAATGAGATTAATTTAAGCTGTGCCTCAAGTATAACTGCTGGGACTTGGAAATCAATTTGCTGTACAAAAAAATCGTTTTAAGCAAAATTTGTTATAATGATATTTGTTGTTACAAGATTCTACTTTGGTGTAACCAATACAATGGTAGATTTGTACTTCACAGTACTTCTTTTAAATGTTCACAAGACTATTTCACTGGAATGCTTGGATAAAATTGGGGAGGAATCAGGCAATATATAGAACATTTTCAGAGGATAACAGGTTATTTCTCCATATTATGAGTATAAGAAAAAACTATTTTTTTAGATGGAGAAGAAATGAGTTTGATTGACACCAGCAAATGAACCCCAGCATTTCTTGGAAAAGAGAGAGACCGTTATATTTTACATGCTCCTCTATTTTTGTATTTTATCTTATTATTCTCATGAATAAACCAATTTTCTGATTACACGGAATAAATGAGAATGTGATTGAGGTAGAACGTGATCGAACTGTACTGTATATATATGCAATAACAAACTGGGTCATGCTGGTGTGCAGTATTACTCATGCACGTTCCGAATGCCATGGGTTAATCTCTTATTCACCAGATGAGATGAGAGGTTTTTGTCGTAGGACCGGGAATAATTGATTCCAGATTCATAAATAAAACCTTTGAATGTGCTTATACAGTATAAATATATGAGATCTACAATTTAAAAAAAAGCTTGGATCGAATACCAACATCTCTCAGTGAATGGTAGCATGATGCCTTGTTTTGTTTTTTTAACAAGAGGCTCTCTTCAAGCATCAGTGTGCATGCTGGTACTCTTACATGGTTGGGAAAGATGTACTGGGATGACAAAAGCTTTTTTTTATAAGATGAAAAGCTAAGCGTTTAAGCAGCTTGTGATGCATGTATGAGTCGAAGCACAAATTGAAATTTTCACGCATAAAAGCGAAATATGATGTAAGCGATTTATTCGAAAGGGGGTGTTGAATGTGCTTTGTTTGGAAGTCGAGGAAAAAGTGAAACCTATATACAGTATACCACATAGTGGCGTGTATGACGCACATTATTTCACCTGTCATAAAATGTCGGTGCCTCGGTGTTCAGTGTTTTTATTTATTTGTTTGGTACAGTAATCAGTTTATCAAGTGTATATGTAATCATTTTCATCACTATTTGAAAGTTGCCCACCCCCTCTCCGAAAAGTTGAAAAGCTGCTTTCCTTCAGACGAAATCTTGAAGCATTATTGTGAAATGACTTATACTAAAAATACCCATACTGGGAGCATCTCTATTATCCTTCGAGAGTTCGAGGTCTTCGCCTCAGGGCAAAAAGTAACACATTTGTAATATTATACTTCATTTCGTCAATGACTGACTGCAACGGTTGAAATTTATCTGTAAATAGACGAACGGTTGAAATCATGAAGAAAAGCAGCATACAATGAATAAGTAGTGTAAATACAGTATATGTAAGCGAAAATTGTACGTGATCGTGCAAAATCCCTTCTGCTTGGACTCGACTTGCGGTAAGGCGATTTTGTGTCAAATTTGGAAGCACATTCTATAATGTTTGTGCTATATCGAATCTTGGTTTGTAAATGCACGTACTTTTTAAAGCACGGTAGCAAAATGCAATGTAAGATTTATTTTACTTCAGAAAAGCATTGGCTCAGCATTCCAAGTCGAAATTGCGCTTCGCTATAAATCTCATGCCGTCTAAAATTTCGTGAAATGGATGGAACAGACCTGCTGTATATAATCAAATGCATATACAGAACACTACTGTACTATTGATTTATCTTTTGTGTCTTTTTAATGCTTTATTCTCTGCTAATAAAGAATTCTGGGTATTCTTACGCAAATCTATCACATCGTACGTATTCTGGCGGATTCATTGTAGGGTTTTATTCATATGTTGATTTATGCGCAAATTCTGTTCTTTTGGGTCGAGTTTTCAAGGTTTGCGTAGCGACATCAAACTCTTCATGCATAAAGCCCACATTCTTTAAATAAAACAAAAAATAGATGTCGCTTATACCTGGAGATTCAAGAGAGGTTTGACCGACCAGCGCGTATGACAGTTCAGTTCACCCACCTAAAGTATACCTATATTTCGAGACTTCTTACCGTGCATGTGCCGACGTCATCAATGATTGGGATGGATGATTCAACCACTCGCGGAAATCTGTGGAGTCCCTGGCGGTTCAATTCAATGTGTGCAAGTGCCCTATCTTGTGTGTATCCAGTTTTTGGGAAGTGTATTCCTCGGATAGATGCTGTGCGGGAAATTGCCAGCGTTGGTGGTTCGGGATCGGAACTCTTATCATCATTTTGATTGCTGGATCTTTTGCAGAGCAGATGTTCGTGTTCTAGAATAAGCGGAAGTTGAGAGAATCTCACGTAGTACCATCGATTCTAAGTCTCGCAATTGGGTGGATATTTGTAGTGTGAAAGACGAACCTGTAGAGCACAGTGATCTCCGGTATAGAGGATCTCAGCCAAGGCAGGGCATGGGAAGCCCATTCCGAGCGCCGTTCGGATTCCTGGGTGTTCGAGGTAACTCAGGTAAGTGAAGCGTTGTTGGAAGGATCCGGTAGGACGAGTTCGAACTCTGATGTGAAACGTATATTACGTTAGTATGTACATTACATTACTTAGTGTGATCTGATGTCTCAATGATCTTAGACACATGTTATTAATTATGTATATGGAAATACAGTACACCTCATTTTTATTGAGATAAGTATTAGAAAAACTGTCTGCCAGCGCTGTATTTCCTCTAAAATTCCCCAATTCAAGAAATAAATTCTTATTTTCGCCGTTCTCAGTAATATTTGCTGTCTCACAGCAAATGATGTAACTCCCAATTAAGCTTAACTGTGTCAGTTATCTGGAGTAGTTTTCTGAGGAGATCTATAGCGGTTGCATCGAACTACATCATACCGTACATGTTCATGTATAGCAAAACCAAATCAGGTAACGTGACACTGACCCAGTATTGAACTGAAAAACGTGCGCATTGAAATTCTGCGTGTTTGCAGGTCGAAGAAGATTTCCTGCTGGAACTAATAATCTTCCCTATAATGGTGTATCCGTTACCGAACGTGGACGACGACCACCGTGTTCTTCAAACGCTGCACGTATCGCTGGCAGACGAGGAACATATGCTGGTAACGTTCTTCGAGGGCATAGAGGGAGGAATGGTTATCGAGGAAATCCCAGAAATCAAGATAATCCGAGTCGTGGATCATGGGTGTCTAATCGACAGTCCACGAAAGAAGATTCCGGTGGAGATTCTCATGTGAAGACACGCGAACGAAATAATTCCATGGGGCTCAGAGCTTTGCGAGAGCTCGCCGAGAGTGAAGATCCAGTCTTAGTTTTTACGGTGATCAATGAAAAGTCCGGATTTTCCTTGGCTTTAGAAGATGAACACTTGAAAGATAATCCTGAAAGAATGCTGTACATTTTGAAAGTGCTTCAAAAGGCAATTGAATTGCACGAATTTGGGGCCACAGTAGGAAAAGCCATTTCGTTGATATTGCATTCAAAGTTGCTGGAATCCTTGTTACAATTCAATTTGTCAACATTACCGAGGATGTGTCATTTGGATCCCAAAGATGCCCAGGACATGGTACGAAGCGAAATTGTATTCTTCGACTTGCTCGTCAGACTTTGTCCTGCGGACGAAGCCATGAGCGTTGAAGCCGGGTTCAATGCAATGAAGATGCCGGTTTTCGACCTCGAGAAAATTTTGGGACCGGACATGGAACTACGACTTATGATGAACCGAGTCCGTGAAAATCTGGCGGACCTCCGCAAATCGGTGGAAAATCCGGACCATTCAGTCATTAGAAAGAAGGGCTTTTTCGGGGAAAGCCATTTGGACAATGCTCCTGATGATTTTCGCACATTATCGGTTCTTCCGACTTTGAATGATCTGTTGTGCATCGAGGAGCCCTTTCTGCGTGCAAATATCATTAGCGGTCGGTATTTGGATGCTGACCATTATTTGGACGTTCAATTCCGCCTCATAAAAGAAGACTTCGTCAGACCATTGAGAGAAGGAGTTGCAGAGATGATGAGAAGAATGCAAAACAGCCTTCATGATTTCGGTGTCTGGCGCAAGATTCAAGAAGTCCGAATCTACGAGAAAGGAGTTATTACTCGAAAGATTTACGAAAGAGTTGGGGTCTCTCTTGAACTCAAATTTTCTCTACGAAATTTGGGCCAAGTGCGATGGGAAATCAGCAAAAGGCTGATATTCGGCTCTCTGCTATGCCTAACGAATGACAATTTCAAAAGTGTGCTGTTCGCGTCTGTTGTGGAACGAGAAGTGGAAGATCTGAGGCGTGGGATTATAAGGATACGTCCTGAAAGCAGTAAATTTGATCTGAATGCATGGACGAAAGGTCCAGAATTTCTAGTTGTAGAAAGTGCTGCATTTTTTGAAGCATACAGACACGTTTTGTCATCGCTGCAAAAAATTCCATTGGATCAATTTCCGTTGAAGAAGTACATCGTGGATGTGGAAAGAAACACATCTCTACCGAAATACATTTTGGATCATGAGGGTGATGAGGCGAATGTGTTCCCTTTAAAATTTAAGGGCAGACAATTTTTTGGAAATCCCTTCAGCACTGACGATTGGCCGAAACCAGAAGAACTTGGGCTGGATGAAGCTCAGTTTTGTGCCTTCAAAGAAGGCCTCTGTCATGAGTTTGCCCTTATTCAAGGTGATTGTTACATATTGACTGTATAAGGATGAAATCAGACTTTCTTCTCACGTCGAACATGTTTTTGGATGGCATGTCTATGAAATTTATACTGTATAATTCCGACGAAATCGAAAACAAAAATCTAATTGCCGGTATCAATGCGGGCTGGTTTTTTTTTGCTCATGAAAAAAATAAATGTTGATCCGAATATGGCAAGTATACTGTAAATGTGTGACTGCTGGTTCCTTGCACTGTTTTTATAAGCATTTCACACTTGTGAAGAGAGTAACCTGGGAATCAGGGGAAACAATTCATAAATAAATTTCACCAAGTCGGAAATTTACACTGAATAGTGTTGAAGCATTTCAAAATATTTGAATCATTCTGACAATAAGTGAAGCATGAAATTTTCTTGTGCGAATGCTTATTATTACGCAGAAAGACCATCTGATTGCAGCAAATTCATTGTTTTATACAAAGAAGCGATCAACTACGGTACACTGTACTGTATATTCCATCTGATATACTGTATTATCCTGCATGTTTCCTGTATTCTGACTTTTTATTTGAATATTCACAGGACCTCCAGGAACGGGTAAAACTTTTATTGGCTTGAAGCTGGTCAAGACGATCCTATCCCGTCGACGAAAGCACAAGATTTTCAACAACGGACCAATCTTAGTTGTTTGCTTCACAAATCACGCTCTGGATCAGTTTTTGGAAGGTATTAGTCGCTTCACGCGAAGAATCCTCCGAATTGGTGGACGTTCCAAGAGTGTGTTGCTTGAGGAATTCACGGTCCAAAACGCGCCTTTACTGCGCTCAAAAGGGAATGCATGCCAAGTCCGATCCGACATGAAGAACCATTTGATTATTCTGGAGCGATCCTTGGGTGAACTTGAAACGTTGAAGAAAGGTAATCAGTTATTGTATTCTGGTATCCATTTATTAGCTTGTGATAACTGTAGATGCCTTTTTGACATGTCAGCGGAATACAGCAGTATAGTCAGCAAATAAATTAATCATGAGCATCTGTAATTGCTTGTCTGAATGATTGTGAAATAGCTGAAAATTATGACTTGAAAGTATGACATATGTTCGGTACTGCTGAAAGAATGACTACGGAAAATCTTGAGAAATAGGATCTAATAAAATAAAACTAGTGTAGCTGTTATTTTCATAGCTTGGCTTGAGCGAATTCTTTCGAGTGTACTACATTCCAGAGCGATACAAAATAAACCTCAAGGCAGACTTCGGTATAATCAAACCGTCATTCCTTAACTCCCAATCTTTACAAAGGTATGAAAGCAGGTACCCTCTCTGCTCTGGACTGAGAAGAATAAGTAATCTCTATACATTATAAATGCTGATTTACTGCTGAGGGGTTAAATAGGTCTTCCTTACATACTGCTGAAATATTTATACCGTGATTGAGGTTCATTCATAGGGCTATGAGTAATTATCGATGTTTTTTCGGCTCTCCCTTAGAATAATTGAGTAATTCAGTTCAGTATTTGAACGTCTTGAAGCATAGTTATGAAAAAGATTTATATTTGCCCATTATTAATTAAGCATGGGATATTATTCGATGAGACAGGGAAAAATTGTTATTAAAAGGATTACTTCTTCAAAATAAATCCTAAAGAGAATAATTAATCTTGAAGTTAATGGGACTGCATATATGGTGGCCATCAGAGCTTGCTTCTGGTCAGCGCAATTGCGGCAGGGGTTGTTCTGGTGACGTGGTCCACCATCAGATTGTGAATTTTATAAATTAACAATATTAATTTCCATACGGTACAGTTTATTCTTCTGGAAAATGATCTTAATGCGTCATTTCAGTTTAACCTCATGAACCGATGATTGTGTTGATTTTGTAACATATTGCTTTTTGTGAGGATTGTTCTGAATTGAATAATTTGTTTGCGATGAACTCTTGTAATTCTCTTTTTGATAACACCCCGCTACTAGGAATATTATGCATCGAGCAGAAATGCCGGAAGAGGAGAAGCTTTTGAATTACTGTATACGGTTGCATCATTGGTTGAGGAGGATCACCGAGATGATAATGTTCATGCTTGGAAACATGCTCATGACCCTCTTTGACTTTAATTTTCAGGCATATCTGCTGGAGCGGGGATTTTGTCGCTTGAGAAATTGCGTGAATACAACATAGAAATTCCTTCCTGCTTCCCTTCGAGTTTCAGTTTGGCGAACTGGTTGAGTTTCCCATCAAATTCCAACAACCTCTCTCAAAATTTCCTCAAACAAATACTGGACGAAGAGAAGAAACTTATTTTCGCCGAAAAAAAGAACCTCAGATTCCCAACCGAAGATGCAGAGGATGACGCCGATGATGGCGGCATTGACAGGGTAGCTGTCGTAGACTTGGATATCGAGGATGAAGCTGCAGCTGAGGCGCAACGTCGAGAAGTTGAATCCATTTATGATACCGATTGCGAAGCTAAAATGCCGACTGCTGCACGAGCGAAAGAAATTATCCTGCATCACTGCGAAATTAGCTACATGAGCATTGAAAACGATTTAAACCGAGCTGAGAAGGATGTGCAGGATACTGCGGAACAGCTTGATGCATCCAACGGTGCCGCGGAATGCCTGGATGTGTTACAACAAGTCAGTCACAGTTTTGACGATACAACATTATAATGAAGAGTGATGGTCCTGTTTCCGATTTTTTTTCTGTATTTATTGAAGTACCGAGTCCGATTTTCTTTGATTCTGTGACTGCTGATTTGTTGAACTCTTGTGTGCAGGGACTATATATACAGGGAGTTGAAGGGGTTTTTAAGGTTTGGCATTGAATTGAAAAAATGAGGTTGAAGCAAGTGTTGATAAAAAAGCGATGGAACATAGTGGTAGTTACCGATCAATGAACAGATTCAGATACTTTTATACGATTAGAGTCTCATTCAAAAGACAGATCATCTCGTGTTTGGACCTCGTGTTCAGCTGTATTGATGAGTAAATTATTGAAATGCTCTCCGAAATTCTGAAATATTACCGGCAGGGAGGCTTCTGGGAAGAACATATGAGAAAAACTCAACATTTGATGCAAGCTGAATTGCGGCTGGAAAACTGGAAATTGATGCGCTCCAAATTTCAAGCAGATTCAGCATTTCTGAAAGTTCCTGCGAACTTGGACCTCGTAAAACCGCCCAAACAATTGGTCGGACCGGAAGAAAACTGGGTCAACGCCCGCCTGAGAGCCCGATGGTTGATTTACCGGTACTGGGCAAACAGATTTGTCCGCATTATACACGGAAAAATAGATGCACGCATGGAAGAGTACAGACTGCAGGTTGAAAGATACAAAGAAGCCCAAGATGGAGCTTTATTACAATATACTCAGTCTTTGGATGTAGTTGGAATGACGACTACTGGAGCTGCTCGGAACATTTCTCTCGTGCAGAACATGAAGTCTAGAATTCGTGAGTTGGCCTGCATTTTAACGTTTTTCTAAATGTTATTTTTTTTACAGTTCTTGGACAATTTTTCTGTCACTTATTTATTGGAAATCTTTGTTCAAAATTGTATGCGACTATATATTGCTTTGATTTTCTTTATATATAGTCGTAGTTGAAGAAGCAGCAGAGGTTTTGGAGTCGCATATTGTGTGCTGTCTGTCTTCCCATTGTGAACATCTGATTCAGATCGGTGAGAGGTCTCTCATTCGTTCTCGCTATGAATGAAGCTTTATTCCTTGAATTTACTGCTGTAGGTGATCAACAGCAGCTAAGGCCCTCGACTAATGTGTACAAGCTCGCTAAAAACTACGGACTGGATGTGTCTTTGTTCGAGAGAATGGTGAAGAACCGTGTTCCGTACGCTCGTTTACGTCAGCAGCACCGGATGAGGCCGGAAATATCGAACTTGATCAAGTTAAATGTCTACGAAGATTTACAAGATCACGAAAGTGTAACGCAGTACGCCGACGTTCTTGGCGTTGCTAAGAATGTATTTTTTGTCACGCACAATTTTCCGGAAGAATCGGTGAGTCCATGACGGGGGCATGATTACTCGGGCATTATCGAGAAAGCTAATCCGTAAATTAGGAGATAATTTGTATCTTGGTAGTTCTGATATGTGTTGTTTTCCAAGAATGAGGACCTAAAGAGCAAGAGCAACAAAGTGGAGGCTGAATTTTTGCTGGCGTTGTGTCGGTATCTTTTGTTGCAAGGATACAAACGTGAACAAATCACAATTCTGACCGGCTACTCAGGACAACTCTTCGTCTTTAAAAAGGTGAGTCACTTGCGTGATCCCTTCGAATCTCGGAAAGTGCTTCTGCTGACCAATATTTGTTGACCTGTATAGTCGAAGCTATGTGGCGTTATCGCCTGAATCTAGGAAATTATAGGTAATAGAGCTGAAAATGTGTAGTGTCAATAAACCTTTTCAAAATTTCGAAGAAGACTGAAGATTAATCCATGGTATACTCACGCACTGCTTTCTTGTCTCGAAATCATGGTCACTGAAAACTTTTTAAACGTTGCAGTCTTTTTCGAGAAATGGCAAAATCAGTTTTTGACATTCTCCGTTCATTTCACTTGATTGTTTTGTATGGTTTCTCCGCGCTGAATGAAATAACGACTGATCATTTGTTTTTGATGAAAAGTGCTGAAGATTTGCAGGATTTGCTGAATCCAATCCTTCCTCTAGGGACATTTCCAACGATACACTCTTTCAGTTTCTCTCTTATTATTCGGATAAAGCCTCTCGATTGTCTCTCGTCCAAACGATTTTTCATATAGAACCATATGTATTGTAGGTGCATCATCTGCATGGTTTCTGAAGTTTACATTAACTATCCCCTTTTCAGCCACTGCTGTATGGTTTAATTTTTCAATGCATTTGCTTTCACAAGAATTTTTAATTGACCTAATTTTTCTTCGCTGATCTAAGAAGTTAATTTTAAAATTTCGAAATGAGTGTGATTTCTTTACGTAACGTGTGGAAGAGAGAAAACAATAGTATTATACCCCTAAATAAAGAAGAGAGACACATGCTGAAACTTCTGAGTAAGATATTATCTCATTGAGTTTTCGCTGTAATTCCTAATTTATTTTACGGCTATATTTTTTCTGGACGAGTTTTTCTGTGCCCCATCTGGACACTTTTTCTAGTTTCCGAAACGTTACATCAGCTATGTGGCGGGCAAAAGAGTGGTGCTATGATTGTTCCTCATCATTAGTCGATTGTTGAGGATTGTACTGTACTTTTACATTGATGCTGTAAAACAAACTTTCGATATCTTTTGACTTTTCAGCTGATCGCAAACTTCCCAACATGTAAAGATGTTCGGATCACATTGGTTGACAACTACCAAGGAGAAGAAAACGATATTATTTTATTGTCTCTCGTGAGAAGCAACACGGAAGGAAACATCGGCTTTCTCAAAACAGACAATCGAGTTAATGTTGCTTTGTCGCGTGCAAAGCAAGGACTGTTCATCATTGGAAACATGGATGTGTTGAGCGCCGGGAGCAAACTGTGGAGCAACATAAAGCTTGTATTGGTGAAGGAAAACCAGATTGGAAGAGCGTTGCCGTTACGATGTCAGAATCACGTAGATCAGGTTATTTCTGTCTTCAAGCCGAGTGAATTTCCTGTTGCTGGAGGTTGCACCAAAGTAAGTTGACTCATCCTTCCTCAGATCATCATTTCCGTTTCTATTCATTAAGAGCAGTGCTGGAGGGTTTTCTATGCGTTTTGTCAATTGCTTACTTTTTCAGATGTGTAATGGAATAATTGACCCGTGCGGCCATTTGTGCAAACGATGGTGTCACGTCATAGACAAGGATCACAGAACCAAATATAATTCATGCAGGCATCCATGCGAAAGAAAATGTCCCGCGTTGGAAAGTCATTCCTGCAAATCACTTTGTGGGGTCTCTCCTTGTCCTCCATGCCCGGAAAAAGTTGAACGAATGCTCGTTCCCTGCGATCATATGCGAGAAATGGAATGTTGTGAAAAAGTTGATGAGGTATGTTTATATGTTGCGTTACCATAGGTACTGTTTTATCTTCTTTTTCTTTTCTTCGTAGACATGCCTTTGAGCAGCACTGCTGTGCTTCAATATGTTCGTAACCGTTATTTTAGTGATAAATCCTAAAGATTTGAAGAATATTAAAATTCTAACCGTCTAGCTTCAGTTTTCAGAAGTTCATCGAAAAATCAACTCAGTATTGAGTCAGCTTTCTTGGAAATGCTTCGCGGAATTCATGCGATTGATGCTTCGATCGTTTTTGTCCTGATCACAGAATAAGCATGTATTGGCGCACCGTAGTCTCGAAAATTAATCGTAGTATTTGTTGAGTGCATGGGAGATAATAATAATCCAGCTGACTTTTTGCAATGGCTTTGAAATACTCTAGGTGAACTGCTTGGAGAAATGCTTTGCCAGACTCCATTGTGGACATGCTTGTGGAAACCGTTGTCACGTCAGATCTGACCCGGGGCATGAGTTGGCGAAATGTTCGAAGCCATGCGGAAAATCTTGTCCAAGAAATCACCCGTGTAAAGGTAATGGGATAATTGAAACTGTTCATCTGAGTGAATCTTTTTAAATATTCTATTCAACAGTTGACCTTTATTTTTTCTGAGGATTTTTTTTATTTACCATGATCAGCATACCCTGATGCATTATGTATAGCCTTTACCCAAGGCAGACTCGAAGCATTCTTCTCCAATGTATGAGGCTTCCTCGAGTATTTTGAAAAATGAGATATGTTACATAAATTTTGATCAACCCCAACGTACATTCGGGATCAACCAGCAGAAAAGTTGGCTTTGAAAATTTATGTAGTGTGGCTAGACCCATTTAATGCCGAAACGCTTATTTTAGCCTGAATGTAATTTACTTTCACGGGCAATGTTTGTCTGGCTTTTTTTTTTTTACTTCCTGATTCATGAAATTTGATTCTGCACACTCCAGGAAAAAAAAATCCTGACTGACTATCCATGCTTCTGTGGACTCCTCGTCGTCACTTCAAAAATCTCAATGTGCCACCTGCTATTTTTTGTCATTTTCAAAGCTTGAAGATGACTAGCACGCTAGTTTTAAACGTGTAATGAGCTAATTCAATCTTAATACCGTGTAATCAGTTTTATGATGATCGGACATTTTAATGCTAGATTCATTAAATGTAAAACTGCATCAAAATTGCTGTAATTTAATTTGGAAAATGCTGATTTTTGAACTTTCGACGTGAAAGATTTTGTGACGCATGAGACATTGTAAATTCAATTGCCGGTGCAATATTTTGATCGGAAGTCTGAGAGCATTTGAGAAAAAGCATGCCTATGAATATCACGAATGATTCGGGAGGATCGAAAACAGAATAGAGGTTTGTTCGCTTTTCAGAATAAACCAAAATTTTCTGAGTGGTGAAGCAGTTCTAGGGTGATATATATTCACGCTTGAACTGCTTGACCACTCAGAAAATGTTGATTTATTCTGAATAGCGAGGAATCTGTTGGGAATGCCTGTACAGTACAGTATCGTTATGCAGGGCAGTTTTCACCGTTCATATGAATATTTTCTCAACTGGACGAAATGTTCAGCGCGTAAGAAAAAACAGTGAATGTATGGAAACTATTATCGTTGCGATGGATACATCAGCTTCGAGAAATCGAGCGCAGAACTGCACTTATTGTTGCGAGCAATTTTCCAAGTTCTGCAAATGTTCCTGTTTTACACTCCTTCTTTTGGAATGCGCTGATCCGTCTCATTGTGCTGAACGGATATCGTTTTTTTTCTGAAGTTTGGAAAGGTTGATTTACTCCTTTAATATTTCGACAGCCAAATGCTTTGCAAATCCGTGTCCCCCATGCAAAGAGCCAGTGAATTTTACGTTAGTATGCGGCCATACCGTTAAATCTCTTTGTCACGTGGAACCAGAGAAGGTCAAATGCAAAGCCAAGGTTAGTTTCGTCTATTTTCTTTTGATGCATATTTTTTTTTCTCGTAAAAATGTTTATTTTAAATTAATATCGAAGAAATCCTTGTTTCAGTTCCACTCATAATTTTTCCTTTTTTTTCATAACCTCTCATGCTGCCGCGTGAAGGTCGAAAAAAGAATTCCCGATTGCTCTCATTCTGTGACATTGGAATGTATGGAAGTTCCTGAAAAGTCACATTGCAAGAAAAAATGTCGAAAAATTTTGACTTGCGGACACGTGTGTGCAGAAAAGTGTGCCAGCAGCTGCACGACGAGCTGCTCGGTTATGGTAGAAGTCGGAAAAATTGCGAGGTTGGTTGATTTTTCATTTTTGCAGCGCTGATCAGCCGGTATGTTATTTTAAAAGAGACGAATGATAACGTTCTTGCAGGTGCGGCCATCAGGTGAGACTTCCCTGTCAAATTATTCGAAGAGGCAAAATCTTGTCCGCCGATGAGGAAATGGAATATTGCGACCATCCTTGTGGAGCAATTCTGTCATGTGGACACACATGCTCTGGAAAATGTTCTAGCTGTTTTCAAGGCAGGATACATGTGCCTTGCGAAAAGGCATGCGAACGCCAACTTGTCTGTGGACATGTTTGTAAGGCTGCTTGCAGTTTCAACTGCCCGCCCTGTGAAGAAAAGTGTGGTTATTCCTGTCCTCATTCGTCTTGTACGAAGCTGTGCGGAGAGCCTTGCTCTCCGTGTATGGTGAGAAGAAACATTTTCTCATTAGGCTCTGAAGAAACACGTACAATATTTCATGGAAGGAAATTCCTCCACTTTTATTTGCTATTACTGGCCCTATGGACGAAAAGATTTTCATTTTGTTCGAAAAGATTTCCGTTTGATTAATATATTTACGAGGAAAAAACCCAGAAGAACGTAAAGAACTTCGATACTGTTAAGTACCGTATGTCGTATGTACGCGAATGTAGGTACCCCTCGAATGGAAGCACCCCCGCCCCTAAATTGTCATGTACAAAATTAAACTCCATTAAGAGGCGAATAAAATCATTCATTCCCTAGGTTTTGAGCTTTTATAGAATTGGAAAACGGGGTGCTTATATTCGCGTAAATATAGACACACGTATATTCAGGGATCGGATAAAAGTTGGCTGTTAAATATACTGTAGTGCTTTGACCCTAATGTAGTTTTTCAAATTGAAGCTGAGCTGTTCGGATATTTTGCTTGTGTTTTGATTTTTCAAGAAACTTACGGGGAAATATTCAAGAAATTACAAAAATGACGTATGCCCGCATTGATTACAATACTTGTACATAACAATCGAAAACTTCTGTCGAATCGAAACCTGGATTATATAGACGTGCCCCAAATTTGGACCTATTGAGTCACTCCCCTGTCAACTGCACTTACGAGGGTTCTAACGAAAGTTCTCGGAATGAAAATGAAAATGGCGTCTAATCGAGCTGAAAAAAAGTATTCTCTAGGGCAAACATATTCTTCGGCACAAAAAAAAAATCAGCCCTGTTTGACAATTTTTTTTAATGTTTTGAAAAATTCACCCTGGCAGAGTTTTGCTATCCACTCAACAGATGAGGCGCCCTTCCTGCAGTTTTTTTTTAGCACATTCTTTAGCAAATAAAATCATCGTGAAATACTGCAAAAAAATGCTTCGATGACGAAACTCACCTTGCGAAGCCTGGATCCAAATCTTGATGATTCGGACGCTTCCTCTCTTTCCCCTTAGAATTCTTGAAATCAATGTGGCAGTAATTCCAAGGGTTGCCTCCAGGTCTTCCAAGGCAATTTCGCCATTTTCATCGACAGCCGCCTTCACAGCTAAATGGCGGCTGTCGATGAAAATGGCGAAATTGCCTTGGCGAGAACTTTTGTTTGAACCCTCGCAGATTATAAGGATTACACATATAAATGATTGTGATTCATACTGCATGAAATACTGCATTAGGTATTCCGTGACCTTGTTGCGTTAGTGACGCTTATTGCTTTTCTCAATCCTTACAGGAATGGATAATTTTTGTAATTTTCATCACGCAGAAAATCTCTTCCCCTGGATGAATGTCCCCATTCGTGGTTAATTGCATTTTGAGAAACCGGAGTTATTGCTTTAGGTTCTCCGGAATTTCCAAATTGTAGATCGAATTATGTAACAGCTGATGAACAAATTCTGAATGAGTGTCAACATTATCGCTGAGAGATGAACGCATCACCAAATTAGCTTTTTTAATTCCGTGAGACAACCTGCTGCATATTTTCAATGTCCGAAAATAAGTAAAAAACGGTGAACATGATTGTACTGCAGGAGAAATGCAAAAGTGGCTGTCGCCACAAACCATGTAAGCTCCGATGCTCCGACGATTGTGGCAGAGGCGCCGATAAGTGCAACCAAGCGTGTGAGAAAGTTCTCAGTTGCCAGCACAAATGCGTTGGACTCTGCGGAGAAATCTGCCCGCCGTGTCGCGAGTGCGGAGGAGATACAGTGGAGTTTTTCGACGTAACAAAGAACGACGTTAGCAACGAACCCGATGCCAGGTATAATGTTTGGATTCGAAACGAAATTTTGTTCATTACATTTCGTAAACTCACGGAGTATTTTTCATAAGTGATTTGGGGTGTCCTCTTTAATAGGTCAAAATCTAGCGACGCGAATTGTAAACGGCATGAAATCTTGGAAAAATGTTGCATGCATTCTTTCGTGCATGTTTTAATCCTGTGAATTCCCCCTCCCCGATTACTGTATTGGCTACTGCGCAACTGCATCATTTTCTAATGTTTACCTTTTTCAGATTAGCATGATTATTATTCCGATCACTATATAATATGTCAAACCTAGATTAAGATCTTTATGGGAGCTATATATTGAAAGAAAACGCTTTCTTTAACATACAATTTTTTTAAAGCCTGCGTCGTCATGACAGCGATATTTTTTTCTAACTTTCTTTCATTTTTTATAATTGCGATAACTACATTCCATTGAAATGGTTTTCTGCCTATGCGATATTTAAACTCTGGAATTGCCTTGCTGATATGAACGTTGTTGATATCAACCGATGCTCTGGTTTGGCTTTTTCTTACTTTTAAAAAATCATTTACTGACTATAAAAATGTAGTAGTCAGGTGGGCACAGCGTATTTTTTAGTGCAGATTTTTAAATTTCCAGAAACGAAGAGGGTGGTCGTCGGAAAGAATACGGCAGAATACTTTTTCGTGGAATCTATCATCCCCTCCTGCGGAAGAGAAAAATGTCCGCGCGTTAGAATGACGCCAAATCATCCTTTAAATAACTATTCTCATTCAATGATTTTCTTCTTATAACGTTATTGAGAAATTTTTATGATATTTTCTCATATTTTCACTGGAAGATTCATCCTGCTTCAAAAGTGCAAGCACGTGATTGAGGTTGGTGGATTGGACCATTGGATGCGACGGCCAATGGAAGCAATTGGACCAAGAGTGTGTCCGCGCTGCAAAACGCCGATTGTTTCTTCTCACCGCTACAAGGATGAGGTCAACTCTGCCTTCAGAAAAGTTACTGCCGTGAGAAACAAAATATTTGGCCAGAACGACGATCTGCGAAGACTACTCGAAAAACTGACAGGTATACTGAGAAATTTCACACAATAACAGACATCTATAGGATTCTATAGATCCTCTCCATTGCTATCGATTGTATGGGGATGAAGATGGGTGCATAACATAGGTCTCGTATACTTTTCGAGTTGAATTAGACCAAGCTTCATCGATGAAAACGAGCTGATTTTGATGCAGCAACATTTTTTCATGTCCTGACCGTAACATTCAAATTTTCTTTACTCGCAAATGTATCGAAATGAAGGACAGGCAGAGTTGAAAGTCCAATCCGTTTCTCAATAGTCACGAAATATTTCATTGGATTTACTGTTCACGCACATGTTTACGAGCCGTCTAATATTTTAAAAATGTCGAGTAATGAACAAATTATATTCAAGATGTCCCGAAGATTATGTACTAATGATACAAAAAAAGTTATGCTGTTTGCAATTTTAATGTGGCGGATGATGGAAGTGTGGGTTGCATGAAAATATCCAGTGATTGATGGGTGAAAAGCCCAGGTCGTCTTCGTGTATAGTCAGCACGTGAAGAGAGGCTTGCTGCAGTACGGTTTTCATCGATCCCACAATGTTTTGAAGGATTCTGATACAGAAACGATTGTCCGACGTACGGATAATTTAAGATTTTAAGTTAATGACAGAATTTCTTAAACATTCCTCAATTTTTTGGGAGGATCATATATCAAGCGTCGAGAAAAGTTGAAAATAATCACGGAATTTTTTCCGTTTAGATCAAACTGGTGACTCACCGGGGAAAATGATCCAAGAAGCTTTCTCAAAGNATTACACATATAAATGATTGTGATTCATACTGCATGAAATACTGCATTAGGTATTCCGTGACCTTGTTGCGTTAGAGACGCTTATTGCTTTTCTCAATCCTTACAGGAATGGATAATTTTTGTAATTTTCATCACGCAGAAAATCTCTTCCCCTGGATGAATGTCCCCATTCGTGGTTAATTGAATTTTGAGAAACCGGAGTTATTGCTTTAGGTTCTCCGGAATTTCCAAATTGTAGATCGAATTATGTAACAGCTGATGAACAAATTCTGAATGAGTGTCAACATTATCGCTGAGAGATGAACGCATCACCAAATTAGCTTTTTTAATTCCGTGAGACAACCTGCTGCATATTTTCAATGTCCGAAAATAAGTAAAAAACGGTGAACATGATTGTACTGCAGGAGAAATGCAAAAGTGGCTGTCGCCACAAACCATGTAAGCTCCGATGCTCCGACGATTGTGGCAGAGGCGCCGATAAGTGCAACCAAGCGTGTGAGAAAGTTCTCAGTTGCCAGCACAAATGCGTTGGACTCTGCGGAGAAATCTGCCCGCCGTGTCGCGAGTGCGGAGGAGATACAGTGGAGTTTTTCGACGTAACAAAGAACGACGTTAGCAACGAACCCGATGCCAGGTATAATGTTTGGATTCGAAACGAAATTTTGTTCATTACATTTCGTAAACTCACGGAGTATTTTTCATAAGTGATTTGGGGTGTCCTCTTTAATAGGTCAAAATCTAGCGACGCGAATTGTAAACGGCATGAAATCTTGGAAAAATGTTGCATGCATTCTTTCGTGCATGTTTTAATCCTGTGAATTCCCCCTCCCCGATTACTGTATTGGCTACTGCGCAACTGCCTCATTTTCTAATGTTTACCTTTTTCAGATTAGCATGATTATTATTCCGATCACTATATAATGTGTCAAACCTAGATTAAGAACTTTATGGGAGCTATATATTGAAAGAAAACGCTTTCTTTAACATACAATTTTTTTAAAGCCTGCGTCGTCATGACAGCGATATTTTTTTCTAACTTTCTTTCATTTTTTATTATTGCGATAACTACATTCCATTGAGATGGTTTTCTGCCTATGCGATATTTAAACTCTGGAATTGCCTTGCTGATATGAACGTTGTTGATATCAACCGATGCTCTGGTTTGGCTTTTTCTTACTTTTAAAAAATCATTTAGTGACTATAAAAATGTAGTAGTCAGGTGGGCACAGCGTATTTTTTAGTGCAGATTTTTAAATTTCCAGAAACGAAGAGGGTGGTCGTCGGAAAGAATACGGCAGAATACTTTTTCGTGGAATCTATCATCCCCTCCTGCGGAAGAGAAAAATGTCCGCGCGTTAGAATGACACCAAATCATCCTTTAAATAACTATTCTCATTCAATGATTTTCTTCTTATAACGTAATTGAGAAATTTTTATGATATTTTCTCATATTTTCACTGGAAGATTCATCCTGCTTCAAAAGTGCAAGCACGTGATGGAGGTTGGTGGATTGGACCATTGGATGCGACGGCCAATGGAAGCAATTGGACCAAGAGTGTGTCCGCGCTGCAAAACGCCGATTGTTTCTTCTCACCGCTACAAGGATGAGGTCAACTCTGCCTTTGGAAAAGTTACTGCCGTGAGAAACAAAATATTTGGCCAGAACGACGATCTGCGAAGACTACTCGAAAAACTGACAGGTATACTGAGAAATTTCACACATTAACAGACATCTATAGGATTCTATAGATCCTCTCTATTGCTATCGATTGTATGGGGATGAAGATGGGTGCATAACATAGGTCTCGTATACTTTTCGAGTTGAATGAGACCAAGCTTCATCGATGAAAACGAGCTGATTTTGATGCAGCAACATTTTTTCATGTCCTGACCGTAACATTCAAATTTTCTTTACTCGCAAATGTATTGAAATGAAGGACAGGCAGAGTTGAAAGTCCAATCCGTTTCTCAATAGTCACGAAATATTTCATTGGATTTACTGTTCACGCACATGTTTACGAGCCGTCTAATATTTTCAAAATGTCGAGTAATGAACAAATTATATTCAAGATGTCACGAAGATTATGTACTAATGATACAAAAAAAAGTTATGCTGGTTGCAATTTTAATGTGGCGGATGATGGAAGTGTGGGTTGCATGAAAATATCCAGTGAATGGGTGAAAAGCCCAGGTCGTCTTCGTGTATAGTCAGCACGTGAAGAGAGGCTTGCTGCAGTACGGTTTTCATCGATCCCACAATGTTTTGAAGGATTCTGATACAGAAACGATTGTCCGACGTACGGATAATTTAAGATTTTAAGTTAATGACAGAATTTCTTAAACATTCCTCAATTTTTTGGGAGGATCATATATCAAGCGTCGAGAAAAGTTGAAAATAATCACGGAATTTTTTCCGTTTAGATCAAACTGGTGACTCACCGGGGAAAATGATCCAAGAAGCTTTCTCAAAGGAAAATTTCATTAAGAAATTCTTCGACGAGATTTGGTCTCAGAATTCTGAAGTGCCGGAAAGAGAGGAAGCGTCCGAATCATCAAGATTTGGATCCAGGCTTCGCAAGGTGAGTTTCGTCATCGAAGCATTTTTTTGCAGTATTTCACGATGATTTTATTTGCTAAAGAATGCCGACTGGCCCAAGGGAATCAGACGTGAACACTTATCGAAAAAAGGGAAGAAACAATTGACCTGGAATTTCAAACAATTGAATGGAATGGAATCCAATTGTATTTCCAACCGTATCCATCTTCTCGGAGCACTTGCCGCTGTTATTTTGGATTTGGAAGAAGCAAGTCTTTTCTCAGGCGACGGTTTCATGAATTTGAAGCTGCGTGAGGTGCGTTGGAGCGGATCTTTGCTTTCTAGATTTTATCCCATCAGGAAACTCCAATTTGAAAACGGGATATTTTTGCGAAAAAGAGGGAATTTCAATGACTTTTCCATCAATATCCGCAGTCATGTTTTTCTGATTTTTCTTCTTCAATGAGTGTGTCTTGCATTATTAGTTGATTTATAGCGATTACTGTTGCACGCTTTCAATTCTTCCTCAGCAATACGATATTCTTCACTCGATTTACTCGCTCAAGATAAACTTATGGTTTTGAACCAATGAACAGGTATTCAACCGGAAAGCATGATTCAATGCAAGAAAATATACCATTCAAACTAGTTTTCCGACAAAAAACCAAAGTATTCAACGCTTTGGCTCGACAAACATTTCAGTAATGGAATGAATGCAGAGTAGCAGACTTTTTTCAAGGGTGAAATTTAAAAGGAATTTACGCCCTTTTTTTCGCTTGTTCTTTCATATACAGCTGGCAAGATTGGTTATGTCAAGAAAGCACAACCTGAATGGTTCGGGATTGGAAGCTTTTTCTGCAGAAATCCGACGCTTCCGTTTCTTGAAATTGCTGAAAATCTTGCGGGTAAGTATTCTTTCAAGATATAGCTTTGGCTACTTCATTGAATACCACTGTATATGAGACTGCGTTTGAAATTTAAATGCTATGATGATAATGAAAATAACACTGTTTCCTTCACTCAGGATGAAGATATCGGGCCTGAAAGACAGCTCTTCATTTCTCAAGTTGAGAACAAACTGTTCAATAGTGGTTCTTTTACGGAAGGAAAAGAAAAGGAGTTGATAAAATTGCTGGAAGAAGCTGAATGGTTTGTGGAAGCAAAAGACGAGAGGGTTAATCTGTATGCGACAGCTTTTCAGTATGGCCTCTGGTATACGTGTCCCGAAAAACACGTATTTTGTGTTGGCGGTGAGTTCATTCAATATTCTTTCTCAAATGCCGTATTCACGGGAATATGTAAGCAATATCCTCGAATATGAACAATCCCCCGTGTATAGATCTTTCATGCACAACATGGCAATTCCATTCATGAGGGAATTCAACCACTCGCCTACTTTTAGTGTTCCGACTTTCCGGGAACCTGAAATGTCTAACTAAATTTAGGTTTTTCCGGAAAATGATGAGTAGGGGGTTACGAAACCCTTCCTCATCCCCTCTGATGCTGGTTGATGACTCATGCATTAGAAGTGATGAAAACTGACTGTCTTGACTATTTTAACGTCAATTCCAAAAGAAATAATTGTCCACATGTTTCAATTGAATGCCGCATTTCTTGAGTAATAGATAATGACTATTAACGGATAGATATTATTCCTAAAAATGAAAGCACAGTATTTCAATTTAATTTGATTGCTTCTGTTGAAAATTGGAAAAAGAGGTGCTTTTATTACTTACGAGATCTGCTTAAATACGCGAATAGACGCATCTTCGCAGGTTTTGAGCTTCATAATAAGTTATTGTTGGCCTGTGTCTGTTTACTCCTTCGCAGCTTCCATTATTAATAATTTTGCAATTATTTTGTGTGAGAAAGGTCTTCCTACCCCTGAATTCTGATTACTGTAAGGAGAAAATTCGATTTTGGCTGGCAGAAAATAGTTTTTCCAAAGTCTCAACTGTTCAAAATTGCTAAAATGTAGAATTGAATTCGAGTCTGATTTGTTTTAAATGGATTCATACCTTTTGTATCACGAAAGAATGATTCAGTTCGCCGCGATGTACGTAAATATCCAGAGCCCGAATTCGAGATAACAGCTGATGCATGAGTTTCGCGGTTTTTAATGGAATTTTGCGGCAAAATAAGCATTTTCGATCCTTTTTTAAAAATCTTATCAGCATATTATGATTGAATAGACGAAAAGAGTGAATACACGGAATATCCGCAAGCTTAAGAGCTACAGCTAGAGATATTTTTTTTTATTCGTGGAAAGTGCGTTGTGTTGGAAAAGGAAAGGTTTTTTCGAGTGTCCGCTAAAATAACAAGAAACTTTCAAATACTGCATAGCGGAAACACTCGTGTAGATTGCCGAAGACGATTATTTTTGCATGCAATACATTTTTAAAATTATCTTCCCAGTAAAAATAATGATAAGCAAGGTTTCATTTGATGACGGATGAGCGGGAAATGCGAATAAATAGCATTGCTCAGGCCATATTCATGAAGTCGGGAGCATTCGTGATTCTCCCATTTTTTGATTACTGACTCTCTTTGTTTTGAACCACTTTTTCCAGACTACGGAAGAGTTGTGCTGCGAACACATTGTCCAGAGTGCAACGATGGGACAAATCACGGATGAATACCCGAAATATGACGAGGCCAGATATTCTTCTTTGATCAAATACCGCAATAACGTGAACAGAATTTCAATTTTTTTTTGTCATATCTGAGAAATTGAACCGGATATTCGAATAAAATTTAAAATCGGGACCATTGCAACGCATCCAATGTAGTGCGTGGCAGAAACTTCATCTGAACCTGAGCAGGATTTGAATATTCAATCACGTTGAACTGAAGAACTCCCTTGTAAACTCGGAGAACTCCGAATCATGTGTGAATTAGTTGACCGATGCTCCTTATTTAGGATTGATTTTTATTCATTTTCGAATGAGCTTACTATAACAAAAACGGAGGAAATGTTCTGAAAGTGTACTTACACCGCTTTCACAGTACTGTACTGGAAATTTCGAAGGTCATCTTCGCTAGCCGAAATTTCAATCTTTGTTTGAGGAGCTTATTGTCTCTGAAGAAAATTTCGAATGCCGAATTTTTTAGTTGCTTTATATTCAGACGGAGAGGAGGTGCGTCATTTACGTATTATAATCGTGAGTTTTTTTTTTCAATCGTCTGAAGTATACGTGTACGTACTATTTTTACAATGAGAATCGACCGGAACAAAATCGGGGAATCCGTACTTCTGCTTCGTATCATTTGCGTTGTGTATCATCCGCGGTCGCATGTCAATTCACTCGTCGAATAAGAGATGGTTGAATGGGAATATTTACTCGTTTTTTCATTTATTTGTGTTTACTTCGGGATATTGCTTCTGTTGTGGAAATTTTGCTCGGGTGCTTTCTTAACAAGGTTGACAGGGTCTGAACATGACATGGACTCAGTACAGGTGGTACCTCAAAATTCGACCCTAATACGTTGCTGAAATAGGGTCAAATTGCAAAGCAGTTGAATTGCGAGACACTTGTGAAATTAAGAAGTATCAGTATAAACATGCGGAACAAGTGGCCTAAGCAGGTCAAATTTTGGGGCAAGGGTCAAATTGCGAGTCAACCTCCTTGCAAATTTGAACGTTGAATTGTGGGATGGTCAAATTGCGAGGTATCACCTGTATAAGGATCTAAGAACAGGATTTGAGGTGTAGGATTGATTTATTAGCAGGCCTGGCCGCAGAGTCCTTCACAGTACTCTATAAATCCCCATTGATAGTTAGCTCCTATCAATAATTGCTGAAAAGTGTGTGGAGTATTTGAACGATGCATGCTGTGCGTATCTAGGTTGATAATAATCAACCATTCTCAGGAAAGTATGGGATCGTGGCCGGAAAATTCGCTTAGCTCAGCATAGTTAAGCCCTCTCAATCATGTGATGTTTGGACAAATGTGCGTATGAGATCTTCTTTTTTCCCTCTGGATTTCAGACCAGGTCAATGAGTGATTCGTGAAAGGTGCTGTCATTGACAGTGTTATTGAACGAACCGCCCCGCGTTGTGCTAGTGACATTTTCTCGGAAAGGTATAAGGATAATTCTGAACTGGTGTTTGTGAAACAATATTCTGCGTATGCGCGAATTCCACTCAAACGGAATGCGTCAACTCTCATTGTGCAGTACCCTGTACTTCCATTTGTGCAGCCTATCCGGTTCGCGACAAGACAATCAACTGCTGCCAGGATGATGGTAAGTATATAGACGTCACATAAATGCTAGCAATTAATATGATTTTATTCCGGCTGAGAAATTGAAAAAGCCCTTGCATTTCGTCTGTTAAAATGTATGTGTCTCTGGTCAAAATTCATTAAAATCCCCCGGTCGAACATATACTGTAGTATCCTTTCATATCGGTGTTCAATTTTATGTAAAGTCGGATTAAGTCGCTGAATAAGGACTATGAATTTTCTTCTGAATGAGGACGACGACTTTTCTTCTTTATCAAGTATTTCATCGAATGTATATCATGATACATTTCTGAGTTGTTTGTTTTAATTTGAATTGGATGAAACTAATAATACTGTCTTCTGTGTATCGATTTATGCGAGTGCTTTGATTTAATCAAGCTGAGCAGCTTTGAATGAGCTTTCAAAGTTTCAATTGTAGAAAGTGAACCAACCCCCGTATTCCTCAAGTTTTGAGCATTTTAATAATGCTCTATTCATCTTGATTATTGTGAATGAAGAAAATGTATACAAAGAACTTTTGGAATTCCAGGGCGAATTATGGAGTAGCGAGAATTCCAGCGATATGGATCTTCATCGAATCCAAGTTTCACAATTAAGTGGATGCTTGCCGTACAGTGGAATAATTGAGTCACACGCACACCGCTGCATTCGGAAAAGGATTTCAGCCGAATCAGGGCCATCATCGCCAGCGCAGTTCGGATTCCTGAACCGGAGATGTAGGTGAACGTGAATCCTTCTTATAAGGATCCGCCATTTGTTGACGGTCCAGTGTAAAGATTGTACTGTATTACCGTGTTTACTCGAGTACAAGGCGCCCCCTCGATGAGTAAGACGCGCAATCGCATATATCTGGATTTTTCAGTTGAGCATTTAAATGAAATTTTATCCCCAATTATTAGTGACTGAAGAACTTTGATTTCCAAAATACGAGACCCCAGGATATCGAATTTGAACATGAATTCCAACTGAATTTAATCAGTTACAGTATGTTGATCCGAAAAAAATACCGGTAAAAATTGATCATAAACATTTGGTCAATTGCAATTAGTCAATCGGGGGGTTGCACTCCCGAATTTGAGAACTACAAGAATCACGTCTTGATATTTCGTTTTTGTGATTTGGTGAATGAAGGTTTTTTTTGGAAGGAAATTGAAATACTGTTGGCATTGACGAGTTCCACAATTTACATTAAAAAAAAAAATGAATCGACACTTTGTTTCGGTCTTCAACCTCAACATCGCACACAAGAAATGCCTTCATCAATGGCCTGTACAGTCTTTTCGAAGCCATCGGAAAATATTTTTTGTATTCATGGGTTCAATCCGTGCATTGGAGTTTTTTTTTTTTTTTCTGTGTTTCGCAGATGCCGCCTTGCCTGATCATCCAGCAGATGCCACGTTGCGGGCCGTCCTTCAAGATGTATACGCGTGGATCCAGCCGTCCATGGCTTTGGACGTGACGGACGCGTTGCTGGACGCCCCCCGGTCGTGCCACGTGTGCGGCGCGCATGCCGAGGTCGAGTACGTCGACTGTTACGACGTGCAGGAGGGCCTGGAGTCGACGGCCTGCTGCCGGCCGTGTCTCAACAAGGTGCACAGTCACCGGAAGCGCGTTGACCACGAGAGCCGCGTGTTGAGCGTGATAGCCAGGAGGCACGCGACTACTTTATGCCGTCCCGGGTTCGCGGGTACGCCAACGGCTGTGTCACCCCTCCGACGCCGCGTGCTCATGGAGCTCTTTGCCGTCGTCTGCATCCAGGAGTCGCACTACGTTGCCTTCGTGAAGGCCGGGTCCGGCGCCGAGGCCCCCTGGTGCTTTTTTGATTCCATGGCCTACCGAAGTTAGTGCAGCTCTTTACAGTACTGTACAGTACAATAGATATGTCTTCTCTGTTTTTTTATTTTTACTAAATTTGAGCTTGCTCTTTTTTTTGCTTGCAATTTCGTCTTGTCCATCTGGTGTGGCGAGGTCCAGCTGATTTTAAAGAGCGTATTTCAATCGA
Organism: Notodromas monacha; assembly: GCA_905338405.1. Classification (NCBI taxonomy): domain Eukaryota; kingdom Metazoa; phylum Arthropoda; class Ostracoda; order Podocopida; family Cyprididae; genus Notodromas; species Notodromas monacha. Next base: position 65,518 of record CAJPEX010000647.1, read on the forward strand.
TGGCCAAACAAGAATCTCGCGTCGAAATTTTTTGTTTTGTTTTTTATATATTATTCGTTTAGCTGTAGGCCTTGGATTATTTCGATTACAGGAGTACTGTACATAATAGACATTTTGGGAAAAGACGGTAATTAAGAATGGCAATTTTATTGTTGATAAATATGCACTATTCCGTAAAGCTTTGCTGTCAATGTAAAAACAGGTTTCCAAACTTTTTCCATTTCCGTGATTACGAAATGGTGGTAAATTGATGGCATTTTGGGTTGCAGAAAGTCTGCGAGAAGCCGGAAGTGATCGCTGACTACGAAGCCGGCCGAGCGATTCCGAACCAAATGGTGATGGGCAAGATCAAGAGAGCTATTGGTGAGGCTTCCTTTTTTTATTTGCAATTACTTCTTCAGGTCATTTAAAATTATTGGGTTTTGTTCCTCCCGTGGATAAAGAGAAGTTTGAATGTAACTCAAAAAGAAAAACCCTCGTTCTGGACAAAAAATATTCAACTTTTATTTATCTTCAAAAATACCAACAACAGTTCAAGACATTTTCACTTAAGGCACTGAAAAAATCCACAATTGAGGACGGATAGTTTCCACACATGGCACATTTACTTACTCATGGATCAACAAACACTTGCCTGTCCAACCCCTTCAATATTGGTCTGCGAGACGTTTTCCTTATTTTGAATCTTAACTGGGCCGTGTCAACATGGCAATTGTTCAAGAGTCAAGAAGTATATTAACTATATTTTGATGCTAAGACAAAGAAAAAAGTTACAGCCTCAAGAAATTTTCTTTTTCGCTTTACTTTAAAACAGATTCAATATTATCTGGCAGATGTAAATAAAAAGTGCGCGAAAAAGGAAATGAATCCTGTCTCTAGTAATGCATGATTATATTAAAATAATGCTCATGATTAGGGGGTATTTCGAGTATTTTGTTACGCTGTTCCGTATGAAGAAAGATGGAATTTAACTCGAATATTGATCACAAGAAATCTCTGCTTCACCCAATGTCTCATCTGAATAAAATATAACAATCCTGGCTATTACAACTGGATTCAACATGCAGGCAACGCACGTTTTGTAGCAAAAGTGGAAAAATCATTTACCTATTGAGAGTGAAAAATTCAACAGAACACGGGGGTAAAACAAAAGAGAAACAATCTATCAATCATCAGATCAAGTAATGGTCGTCTTCAGCAGTCAATCATGATCCTTGTCCTTGTCCACATTCTGCGCCTGGGACGGCGTAAAGACTTCGTACTCGGCCACGCGGAAGTTGTAGGCGCCCATGAGGAGGCCCGAGAAGGCGTTGTCGCCGTCGTACGAGTGCGGCAAGTTCGAGTAGCTCTCGCAGTTGACGTGGCACTGGTCGGCGATGCAGAGGTCGGCGCCGGCGCCGAAAGTCGGCCCGAAGTCCGGATGCTGCGAGATGGCAAAGGTCCGCTTGACGACCGGCAGCTTGCTCGGCGGCACGTCGTGCGAGTTCTTGAGCGTGAACAGGAAGGCGTTGGACGAGGCGCAGTAGCCGGACGAAGAGGCGCCGCCGCCGGTGGCAGGGTTGTTGTTGCTGCTGCTGCAGCTGCTGGAAGTCGGGCCGCCAGCAGACTTGGGGCCGACGGCGCCCCACGGCACGTCGCTGAAGCCGCCGCACACTTCGCCTTTAGAGCCCTGCAACGCATCACGAAAACCCGGTCAGAATTAAATCAAATCGATCATTTCTTTCCGCTGTTCACTCGGACGCCTCCAAACGTGATAGTACACATTATTATGCTTTGATGGCTCAACTAATGGTCTACATTTCGTTAACTTTTCAAGTATCTCTTTGAAAAAAAGCCGAAAATAACGAATGATGTCTTCGAGTGAGGTAGTAAAAATTGGATGAATTTCATGGATATCGACCATACACAGAGTTAGAATTAATAGAGCTCAGGATTCTGTTGACCCGAACAACTTTCCATCAGCATTCTTCAGATTAAAGAATTCACAAACTAAAAAAAAAAAAACATCACTTCCAAGTGTTATGAATAAACATCACTGCCGTGAATCAGATTGTAGAATTAATGCAACAACAAAAATTTCAGAATCCTTCAATAAGTGTTCACTCACCAAAACCAATACATAAGATGGCGCCACTCCGTCGCAAAAGTGGTGGAATGCTTGCGCGGAAAAGTTGTGCTGCGACGCCCTGAACACCATCGTCCAACTTTCCCGCGGATCCCCGTACCATTCGTTCAACAGCCTCTGGAACCCCGCATCCTCCTGCGACACGAAATTAATAATAAATGAGTTCCCTCTTGCGTCAGGAGACGAAAAGTCGGGCAATAAATTATTTCCTTCTTCAAAAATTAAATGAATACAGTACTGTATTCGATTCTGATGAATATGCTTTCGTGATCAAGGCCCCAAAAACCATAAAGCTAGAAAGTAGTATCCTCTCATTTGCGCAGACAGGGTTTTCAAGAGAAGGAAACGAAGTCATCATTCAATCGGCCAAAATAAAAAATAAAAACGAGACACAGAAGAAGAATTCATCACCCTGGCAAGAATTTGCGAGCCCGGAAAGAAGCGGTTGGGCGGCGCCCGGGGCTGGAACCGCGGGTCCACGCCGTTGCCGGAATTCTGGCGGAACTTGCCGGGACCACCACAGCCGCCGCCAGCTCCGCCACCACCACCCGGCTGGGACCCGGCCGTCGCTGGCACGGGCAGCGTCCCGCCACTCAGGGCGGCAATCTTGTACCTCTCCTTCGTCAGCTCCAGTGGCACCGATCCCGTGGGCTCCACTTCCTCGGCAAACACTTGACTGTCTGCCACGACAAATTTTTGTTTTGTTTTCATTGACGGAAACCGATGGTTCATTAAATAACGCTGCTTTGAAACAAGCCCTCATTTCTCAACATCGAAACTTGACTTTTTATGCATCACATGTTTATTTTTTCCTCTTTTAAACCTCCTGTAGACATCAAACAATTCCTCAAGTACTATTCACACCAATCTTAACCCAATGACTAAATCAGTGAAATTCATTACAAAATCGACTTCACAAACCGAAAAAAAGCTTGAAACATGCTTTGAAAATGAAAACAAATGCTTATATACGTGGACTATCACTATAATAATCTCGTCTACAACGATTTTCTCTGTAAAAGTTCTCTCTACAACGCTTCTCTTTCTTTTTATTCCCCTGAATTTCGTTGCAGCGAGAGTCCGCCAGCAAGAAAGAAAAAAATGGAAGTTCGGTAAGTTCTAGTCAACGCACCAATGAGCAAAAGACGAACGTATTGAATGACCGGCGCTAGAAAGGAGCAGACTTTCTGCCTCTCCTCCTCTGTCCACGCACTCGTCGCTGCATTCACAGACGCTTGCGTTTTTGCCCACGCCAAAACTGCTCGCCAAACCTCCTCTTCTTCCAATGCAAACTGATGCATGGAAAAGAAAGAAAAAAGGTTTGAATGACACGCGTTGGCGCACACAAAAGAAAAAAAAGTAGCTAGTTTTTCAAAGGATGAAAGAAGTACGGTAAATATTGCAGCTCCTCAATGTGCTTAATGATAAACGTGATACATTGCGGTCTTTAGAAAAAAAAAGAAATCACGGAAAGATGACTTGAAAACCCACGGGAGGTAAGTTCTTGGCCAACATAAGGCCTGTCAATTATTAAAGCGTGCTCAGATAAAAAAATATAAATTATGAAAATTCTGTGCATTTTGTCCAATTTACACACGTGTTCCATTTGCATTGTCGAGAGCCACAGGAGACTCGGCGACTCTTTCAGTCCGAAAATGATAGTTTACGTTGATTCTTTCTCATTCACCAAATCCCGTGGATCAAACAGAACATTCGACTCGAAATTGTACCTGGTCCGAAGAAATGAGCCGGATGAGGGCCTCTTTCGAGAGGGCGCAGAAGGACGGAGTTCGGACACATTCGATCGCATTCTCGCCAATATAAGACACGCACGTGTCCACGAATGTAGCACCGCTGGACTTCGAAATACACCCTGCAAAATCAATCAAGCAAGCAATGATGTCAGGAAAATGTCCAAATGATGCATCGTGTTTCTCCACCCTCATTCACCTTTCGTCCGCTCTTCCAGGGCCACAGCTGCGCCAAAAAGGGCACAGGCATTCAAGGGGTTCAGAGATCCTGCAACGTGTTCTTCCGTCCACTGATGCAACTGGTCCAGGCCCACGCACTGGGCCAAAGACATCACTTCGAACACCGTCTCCTCCGTTAACGCCACCTGCAATTTAAACCGCTTTTTTTTTTTAAATTTTTTATTTACCCGGTCAAAAACTAAATACTGTACATAAACACCAGTGTAACGAGTCTTGGAATTCCTGTCATCACAGTATTCTCAAAATATCAACGCGAGCAACATTTAATCGTCCTCAGATTTTATAGCGTGGAATTGAGGTGCTTTAACAAAGCGTGTGCTTCCAGAACTTGCAGGTGATCAGATTATTACATGATACAGTACTCTACTTTACTTTGCAAAATAAAAACTAGGGGGAAAGAATGAAAATACTGCAGTCTAAATAAATCACCATCAATCGTTAATGTATTTATAAATCTGCATACAGTACCGTATTTTCTCTAATAACCTCCTGGTCCCAAATAGAAGCCAGCATTTGATAATGGCCAGGTCTCAGTAAAGCTAAGCCGGTTTTTTATAGAAGCCAAGTCAAAAAATAATTTATCAAATTCTCCTAATCCAAAAAAGTAATTCGCGTCATGCATCAAAAGCTAAAAACCAACAAACCCCTTCCATCGCTATCATCAATTCTTGAGGCCACCTATCTTGGTTTCAAAGGAAAAGTTGCAATCAAAAAGTTTTTCCTTTTTTCACCATGTTCGTTTATCTTTTCTTTCCCTCTTGTCCCACAGTCTCAACTGTTGGAAGTAAGTGAAAGTCACCAATCAGAAGTGGTCACTATTCAATGACAGAAAAGTTCTACACAGCACTGTATCTAAAAAAAATACTGGGGGAATTTATTAAAGCATATACAGTAAATTGCATTGTCCTCGAGCATGCACTGCTAACAAGTCAAGGTGGCGTTTAAATTTATCACACAAACATACCAATATACAGTACACTACTGTACTCTGCGTGCAGAACAGCATCATTCAAGTCTTCCACTAAATCATAATATTGTATGGTACTATACAGTATTTACTTCAGCACCACACGCAACTTTTTTTTTTCAAAATTGAGAAAAATAAGAGGGTGCACGTCAAAGGCGGGTATACAGTAACACTTTTTTAAAAGTTTTAAAGCTTTGGTGCATCTCATACAGTACTTTAAATTCAACAGGCAGTTTTTAACCAATTTCCAAAGGCAATTTTAAAACAATTGAAATGACGAAAAATGAACATTCACCATTACAGTACTATGATTCAATTCAAAATGAAAATTATGATGCATTTTAATTTCAATATCCAGACCCTAAGAAACGGATTGCGCGTCTTAGACTCGGGTCTTGCACTCAGTTTTTTTTAAACCCAAATTTCAGGTTAAAAAATTCCGGGGTGTGTGTGTGCCTTACTCAAATAGGGTAAATACAGTTCAGTTCAGTACAGTAATAATATTATTGCATTCAAGCAACGTGCATGCCACCAACAACAACAACAGCAAATCCGTCCTGTCTACACTCACATGCCCCGTGTAAATGTAGTGGTGGACCATCTGGAAGGCCTCGGGGCTAAAGTGCGGCACCGTGACAGTCACGGGAAAGCCGGGCTTCACGTTCCAGCCCCGCACCGAGCAAACCTCCACACTGATGCCCGCACCGTTGCCCGAAGACCCCGACAGATTCCGCCTCGGGCCCAGCGGGGACGGGAAAAAGAAGTTCTTGCACCGCATGGCGTACACGAGTCGGTGGCCCCGGATCGGCGTCTCGTCTCTGCCCACGAGAAACACCAAGTCCGCAGATTCCCTGTCTTCCGAAAGCCGCTCCAAGTCCTCCAGCAGACACGGCAACCCGGGACTCGCAAACCGCCCCTCGTCTGCGGGCAAAGAAACGAAGCGTGAAGAGGGGAAGGATTAAACACCATCTCGTTCTGGGAAAAAAATTAAACCTCTACAAATACTGTAGCACGCAAAAATCTCCATCGTGTGCTCATGCTTTTTGGAAGCGAATACAGTACTGTACTACTGTAGTCGGAAAAATCTCGGACCCACAGCATCTTCCGAATTAGGAAGATCATCTTTAAACAAGCCAAAAACTGAGTGCCAAAATGAAAATAAAGAATTCGAAGGTTCAGATACGAGAAAGCATTGAGCAACTTCTTTGTCCGCTCATTGGCACAAAAACAAAACCGCTCAAGAGGTTGATTCTACTGTACATCATAAGATTTAGGAGAACCATTCGACCAGCAGTTGGTCAAAGCAAGATTAGTGAGACCCCCACATGCGGACACGTCAACCTGCAGACAACTTGACATAAGGACACTTATTTTCCCAGAAACAAATTAATAAAAAAAGACCCCACATGAGGACACTGACTCAACATAGGGACATTTTGTGATAAAATTGCAAATACATTTCAGGCCACATTACAAGAAACAGANAATTGCAAATACATTTCAGGCCACATTACAAGAAACAGATATTTCCAACCCTAAAATTGATGTAAGAAAAGTTATTGGGGATTTCTCTCACCACTTTAACATCCATTTAGCTAATTTTTAAAAATTACCTCCAGCATAGAGGGACTTCTACTTTTTTTTGCTAGAATATTATTTTTGTAGATGCCAACATTTCAATGTTCAGTACAGAGATACACTATTCAATGCTCCAAATGTTCTTATTGATTTCAAAATGTATTCATTAATTCAAATTCAAGTGGCAAACAACATTTTTCAGAGAATTCTGAAGAATATTTCTCCAATGAAACACCAATTAAAATTATATAATATAAGTCTATGGGAAAACAAGACTCAACTTCAACTTAGGGACACTCTTGATGCACCAATTACATCCACATCTTGGGGTCTCACGGTACTGTAAATTGTGCTTTGGACCTTGCCATTACACTGTACAGTATGTATGAACATCCAGATGTTTGATGATGTTTTCCGCCTAGATTTCAATGGGAAGGCACAGTACTGTATTTAATTCGTTATTTTTTTGATCACAGATCAGGAAGAAGTCTTCCAAAAAATTGAATAAAATGATCTTTTCAACTTCAATACACAGAAAATATTATCTGAAGAGGAAAACCACGCAGAATCTAATCCTTTAGGCATAAAAAGGAGCCGAAAATGCAAAGAACGAGCACAATAAGTCTTCCTACACTGTGCAAACATGACAGAAACTCTGAAGAAGACAAAAATTAGCCCGTTTAGGATTATAAATCAGAATAATTTTCAACGACAATTAATTTCCATCTTCACGAATAAAAATCATGCAGCTCAATTTATACAAGAGCTGTCAAAAATTTAGAAAATTACATTTTAAAGTTTCTCTAAAACTCTTGCCGAGCGTGTCAGCATCTCGAGACATGGTCCGGATGTCGGGATTTTTTTTCTTTTCGAACTTTCAAGTGTCCCTTAATCGAATCATCCGTTCGTAAGTCGGGATCTCACTACTGTATATACTCGAGGAGGCAGATCCCTCATTCAAAATCCGTGCATTTTTGCTTTCTTAATCTGTACCCGGTGAAAAAATAAATAAAAAATAGATACACATTACATATGACGAAAGAAATACAGTACATCAGTTCAAAAGCAACCTGCACCTAAAGAAACTCCATTCCTGTTCCCGTGCCTCTGGGCTCCTTGCTCGTCGCCGATTATCTTCTGATGGGCTAGTCGATGAGCCCCAAACTTGGAACCCACAGAACCCGGGTTGTTCCCCGCGCCTCTCATCTCTTCCCCTCGATACAGCCAAAATAAATATCACATAACCTGCGAACGACAAAAAAAAAGATGTATACGAAGTGGTTGGGAGATCAGACAGACAAAGTAACTACCCTTGGCAGTTTCAATTTTTCAAACAACGATATCTACTAAATGGTAGGAGCTACGGCCTCGAACAACACGTCAATATCATTCGATGATCTTCTCATTTACATCCTACACTCCGCATACAAGTGGACTCTTTGTACAACGACTTTCTCTGTATAACAATGTTTAGCGTGGTCCCATAGGGTTTTCTCTCTCTCTCTCTCTCTATGTTACAGTATAAGGGTTCTCTGCAACGAATTTTGTCTTCGTCATCCCTGGAATCTCCTCGTAGAAAATAGTCCACCTGTGATTTCACCAATCCCAACTCGACAAGTTTCATCATTACATTTGAAAAAAATATTCACTGAAAATGAAGTTCACTGCATTGATTCATCACGAATCCCTCTTACTTTTCCATTCAAGGTTGTGATTCACTGTACAGTACTTCAATTTAAACGTAATTTGATGCAAGTCTCTCCCAGAGATGAAAACGCATTAGTTCCTCAGCTCATTACGGAAAATTGCTTCCACTACAATTGAAATCCCCTTCAACACTGGAAGTACTGTGCAGTACTACAAGCCAACTTCATTTTTTTGCAACCATGACAAGCTGTTGCTTCATCATTTTGTAAACGGAGAAAAACATGGCGAAATTCAGGCAAGGAATCACGATATGAAAAGAAAAGGGGGAAAAAGCCAGAAGATGCTTTTCAACTGACTGGATGATTTGCCTGACAAAATACAAGTACTGTACTGTACTGGACATCACTGCAGTTTTAAATTAAAACACGTAGATACAGTACACCCCCTTGTTACTGGCAAAACAAACTTGACAAAGGAGACAAATTAAATAATTTTCAAATTTTGCTCCAATGACCATTGCGGTCATATCAACGCGTCCTGAGTCGTAGCTCCCTCCAACAAGCAAGAATAAGAGCACTCCTCCTTTTCAGCGGATTTCTCTTACTTGTCAGTAAGCCCTTTTTTCCATACTGTACTTAATGATCCAGTAAACCACCGGGTTCCAAAACCTTTATTAAAATCAGCGAAATGGGGGGAAAAAAGTGGAACAACGTTGAGTAGCCAAAAAACGCATCACAAGCAAAACCGCACTCCCCGAATTTTGTTCACCACGACCCCGTTTGATTGCCTCGCTAAAAAAAAAAAAAAAAAGCACATCGACTAGTTTCCTCCTTCCCGAAATTTCTCTGCGCTCGGGGAAGTCGTGACTCTACCACAGCCTCTCTACGGATCCCGCCATTGCATAAAATCGATCGTTGTCCAAGTCTCAGCAGAAAAAAACAACAACAAAAAGGAAATAGAAATGCAAAATACGAGCTTTTTCTCTCTTTCCCTTCTTTTAAAAAGAAAGGGGTCAAGGCATGTGTAAATGCGGCGCAAAGCGGCAGGCGATAGACAATAGCACACGTTCTTGGCGGTACGAAAAAATAAATTTGTGACACATCATGCACCACAGAGAGATCATCCGCGCGTAAAAAAAAAAGCATGCATTAGCATGACAAAGACACAAGGTTTGCACCAGCACGTGCTGAAATCATCATCATCCACAAAAAAAAAAAGGATTTCATTCATGGACGATGAACCGCGTTCTGGAGCCATCATCAACCTACTCGAGAGGTATTCCGACGAAATTTTTCCGCGACCACGATTGAATTCAGGTAATTACCTCATCAGCGGAATGTGCGACACAAATTCATTTAAAGCCTCACACACAGCTCGGTTGAGTCACTCGCTGCCAAAGTTGTGAGTGCAATCAAAATCTGGCAGGAAATACTCCTCAAACACATGCTACTTAAGCAACTCTAGCAAGAGAACTTTCCTTCCCTTATCCAAGGCCATATCACTTGAAAAATAGGTGTCCAAACAGTCACTGTGCAGCGGAAAATTCCACTTTTCTCTTTGTTCATCCATATGACCTTCATTTTCTTTTATTTTAATTGAGGGCAGATGTCCTTGAGAAAGACGAATTGTAGTTCAATGTTTTCCCACTACAACACATGTTATGGATAAATACACCAGTCGGTCGCTGGCAGGCACAAAAGTAGTTCGATTTAAAATTATTCCCCCAAAAATTACCTGCCATTCTATTCGGTAGTTTTCAAATCTTATGAAAATATTCACCAGGTTCAAGATAACGTAGAAAACTTTCAGACATCTCAAGAAACCCTGCCTTTTACGATCCACAGTAACTTTTTGCACACCCAACATAACACATGTTTATTGGAACTCCACTTATAGTATTGCCACGAGCCACCCTTTCTAAACTTCGAAATCACGCATCGGATCTTAATCATCCAGAAAAAAGCAATACCGATGCATTACAGGTACATTACGATACAAATAAAACAACATTAAAAAAAACCATCACAAACTCAATTACGGCAGTCACGGGGAATTCAACAGGGATGTTGAACACCTGCAAGCGAATTTGACGCAAGTAGGCAAATGAAAAAAACACACACATCAATCACACCTCAGAATCGAGATTTACCACGTGCAAGAGGGGGAAGGAGTCGCCGTCCCCGCGAATAGACCACTGTCATTCACCGCCGCCACGAATGATTACGGGATCGGCGTCGTCCTCGGCGCCATTGACAGGCGACGACGACCTCCGATGCACCAGGGGACTCGACTCTGCCACCTCATCCACACTCCGGTATCCGCTGTCGGCAACGTTGGCACACGGATGCAGAAGCTTCGTTCGCTCCGCATACGACGCCTCAGCACGTTTATAGCTCGACGATCCACCGCCCGCACTTCGTCGCACACCCTGAGTCACCGTCTTGGACAACACTCCAATGTGCTCGGACACGTCCTGTCGCACATCCGACACGTCCCACATCTTGAGGAAGTTCTCACAGCACGGCGTCTGTGCCGCTGCGAGGTTCACGTACGGCTTGTAGCTGAAGGCGTAGTGATGCGCAATGCCAGCGAGGAACATTTCAACGCAGATGCAAAAGTCTTGAAGTATGGATCCCACGCGCTGCACAGACTCGCCGTCGTCCAGCCCAAAGGCGCCTTGAATCACACGAGTCCACACGAGGATCTGGATCAGGGCTTGTTGCATGAAGGAGAAAAACACAACGGCTTTGATGCAGGCGAACTTGAGCAGCGGGCGCATGGGATCCAGTTCCCGGCGACACGCGCGGTAAAACAACACTAGGCAGTACATGGCCACGAACTGGGACAGATTGTTCAAGAAGAACATGTAAGGGAACGCGACGTCACTGCGGAACTCGCCTTCACCGTAGACACCACCTAGGGCGCAGGCCAACGACACCACAGTCGTGATGGGTCGGACCACTGTGTATTGAAGGATCCCATGCTTGCATCGGTGGATCAATTCGGCTCCCATCTCCCAAGTCGGAAGACAGCACAACGGGAAAATGTGGCCCACGGGGGCCTTGGTTTCCAGAACCTCCGCCAGCGACATCTCAGCGTTGAGAAAATTGAGCAAGAAAATCATGAAGTTGTATATCACGTAGGCCTCGTAACACTCGCGCAACGTGTCCATGTAGATGGCGTAATCAGGCGCCGTGATCCCCAGCCAGGCGTTCAGCGAGTAGATCGGCACCATCCACAAGATTCGGATTATGTGCTTCTGCAACTCGGGCCTCGTGTAGTGGATCAGGTGCTGGATGATTTCCCACATGGTAAGAGGGATGGTGAGGACGCAAAAAATGAGTGACACCAGCCACAACTGCGTTCTCCCGTTGATACCGCTGTTCGTAAGGTTCACTACGAGGAAAGGTATAGCGAAGAAAACGGCTGAAGCATACAGCGTCATCACCGCCGGTCGAATCCACGATCGCCATTTAAGCAAACACCGACCTATGCTCCTCTTACAATCAGTTCCGGTCATCCTGATCTTTTTCTCTTTCTCCAATCACTTCAACATCAATGTTCTGAAATCACACAGCCAACAAAACGAGAGTCAACAATTTATCGAGAATGTAACAAATTAAAAGCCATGTTCGGATTCACGCGCTCTCGAAAGACCATCTCAGCATTTGTGAATTTGATTGAATTTGCCTCGAACCGACGTTTACGACACGATATTTTCCGTGTTCGATATTCAAGAGATACTGTACCTGTTGAGGGAGGAAAAGGAGTCACAAGTCACAAGGAGGTATCTGCTGATTTAGTGTATTACTCATCCGCGCGTGGATCACACGTTATCACAAGGTAAACGCCTACAATCTAAGGAACCACGTTGTTCACCCCGACCATGTTTACATGCATATAAAATTCATGATTTTTCAGGTCCTTCGACTGGATCGAATCCCTCTGTCTCCATTTTCTCCTTGAACTTGAGGTACTTGTAACGACGATCAAAATGCTTCACCCATTGCAATGGGCAAGACGAGCAGAACGCCTCTCGGAACTTTGAGCAAGCATCTTCGCTCATTTTTTCTTTATCCAGACACGCCCAATAATCGTCCCGCGCGGCCCAACATCGTTGTCTTTCGCTTTTCGTGGGGAAGTTCGGCTTTTCCGCGGTTTCACTTGCCATGATCACATTCAATTTTAATGCATTCTGAAACAAGTTGAAAGCGATATTCACATTTCCAGCGGTTTCATTCCGCATTTCAGCCAACTCTAGCTACGACGCCACAATGTCAACATGTTTACAATTCAGCGTTCGATTCATCAATTAATCTTCAAACTTCGTTTCCGGTTTAGAAAACATTTTTCATGAATGACAGAAAAATTTTCGGTGATCCTTCTTTCAAAATGTCACCATCACACCGCTGCATCCCTCTATCCGCAAATCTCTCCGCTCACTTAGCTCTAAATCATTTTTTCGTCCACGTACGTTAGTATTAACGGTGCGCAATCTTGAATTTTCTTGAATTTCAACTGCGGATACCACTCTATAGTGCATGCACTTGTACTCACCTGATTCACTGGCAACAAATATTGAATCACTCAATTGTAATTGATTTTGGAGCGCGGGACGAGTGGCACAACACAAGTATCCCTGCACACCTAGTTTTCTAGAAGAGAATGACGAAAGGGAATACGACACATTTTCAAAATTTCAACAGATGCATCGGTTGTTTCATTGAACTCTTTCGGCCAGGTTAGACAGTAACTCTTTCTGTCAGCCAGGCTGTCTGATTTCAGGAACGATGGATAGGGAGAAAACACTTCAGGTAAATTGCCCTGAAAAGTTAATAAACAGTTTGATACTGCTCGCCAACTTAACCGTACAGCGCACAGCCAGGCACGGCAAATGCCCGCAGTATCCTCACCGCAAGTCTACATGCGTCATACAGGTGTCGCTACCATCACAGCACGATGTACAAACGAGAACAGCAGCGGAGACATATCAGCAGCATATGAACGGGGCTATACACGGAATACGACAATCAATACTTTCGAACTCCAATACGCGGGAACCATGAAATAAAATTCATTTGAAAAAAGCAGATCAAGTGGAGTATTTCTCATTTAGGTATGCTTGGCTAACTTTTTAAATTCAAGGGTTTAGGCCTATATAAAGTACAAGAAACGGCTCAGATGCCTCAACAAGAAGGCATGGGTAAGAATTATAAATTATCATCATCATTTTTACGAGGAGTAAATATCTTCGGGAAAATATCGAGAAAATAACTACGCATGATAAGGATACATTTCAGTACAGTTCTGACCCGATCAGTAACGCTGCAGTTGCCAAAAATGACTATACAGGAAGTCCATGGAACATTCTGGAGGAAATACAATTTCAAGGACCATATGCTGCTGGATTTGTCATTGAATTCCAGACATTCTTCGAGTCTAGGACAGGAGCTCACAGCTGCCGATGATGAATTCAGATCCATAGAATCAAATTCAAAAGTATGTGATAAATTATGGTTGTCGGTAATAATTTTTTTAAATATACTGTACCTTAATGGTGGTCATGTCGATGCAGCCAGATGAGTTAAGAAATTATTTTAATTAATCATTATCCAGCTTTAGTGTAAAGATTTCAGGTTCGTTCACATTAATTGTTCCCGATTTTTCATGCACTTTCGAATTCTTGTGCGAAAGTATACTGGAAGGGAGAAATCGAACTGTTGTTCAGGAAAAAATTATTTTAGTTTTATGACGTTGAGGTGTTTGTTCGTATTAAAATTCGTGTTTCTATAACATCTGCCACATTCCAGTATTTTCGAAGAAAATGTTGTCAATACTCGTGCATAATTTTTATAATTATTGTATTTAAATATATTTCTTCGGTGTATTACTGTCCATTCACGGCCAAACGTTTTTTTTCTTTCACAAACTGAGTAAAATTTGGAATTCGGTGTTCGAAAGCACCAATAACGTCTTGAACCTGTTTGACTGTTGAAGAAAATTTTGAATCCCATCTGCCTCCTATATGGTAGTCCCAGAATACATTTTGTCCTGAACTTCTTACTTTCTATGTGTTTTTTGTGCTGTATCAAATCTTGGTTTGTGAATTGCATGTTTTTTTAAAGCACGGTAGCAAAATACAATGTAAGTTCTCTTTTCTTGCAGAAAAGCATTGGCTCAGTATTCCTAGTCAAAATTATGCTTTGCTATAAATATCATGCTGTCTGGATTTCGTGAAATGGATGATGGAACAGACCTGCTCTATATACATCAGCCAAACCTCTTTACGTCAAATTTCAAGGGACCTGCAAAAAAAAATTCGACTTAGGGAAGTTTAGAATTTTACAAATTGAAACTTAGAAAAATGTAAATGGTGATATTCTGGGGATTAAATGGCTTCTTAAATGAGTTGAAAAAGCTGCTGAACTTGGAGGCAGGGGTTCATTTGCCCAATTAAGTCTTTCATCTCTTTTAAAACCCATACTTTTATGTTTTTATTGCTTTTTCTTTCTTGGTTGAAAAAATACTGTAATGGCCAACAGGCCACAGAAAATTCGAATAATGGAGGTTTGAGGGAAAAGCTTTCAACTTAGGGAGGTTTTAATCTATTTTTTCTAAGGGGATTCAGAGGGGGGTAGGAAAAAAATTCCACTTACCGGGGTTTTTGACTTTAGGAGGTTTGAGTTATCCAGGTTCACCTGTAATCAAATGTGTATACCGTAGTATTGAGGTATGTTTTGTTTCTTATTAATGCTTTATCTCTTGCTAATAAAGAATTCTAGGTATTCTGACGCGAATCTATCACATCGTAAAGTTTCTGACGGATTCATTGTAGGGTTTTGTTCTTGTTGATTTTTGCGCGAATTCTGTTCCAATAGGTCGAGTTTTCAAGGTTTGCAAAGCGACATCCAATTCTTCATTTATGAAGCGTATACTGTATTTTCAAATAGAAAAAAATAGATGTCGCTTACCTCGAGATTGACAACCCTCGCAAAACAACTCTGACGTCAAATCGTTAATTGTGGGTGTGCTGCATATGGTCCTGGACTACATTTTTATCTCAGGAAAATAGTGTGCTAATTTTGCATGGAGAGCGATAGAATAGAAATAACCCATGAGCTGCAGTCGGTTCAGTTCACCCAACTAAAATTTCTGGTGTTCCAGATACAATATTTCACCCTGATGAAGGCATGGATGAATCGTGCCATGTATATAGGAATGAATATCCATTGTACCATCTACCATGCACGGAAAGCTGTGTTGTGGTTGTATATTCCGTGGAGCTCAGGAGTGAGGAAATTGTAAGGCTTGCTATGAAACAAGTACAGTTCGTACAGTATATGATGTGCGCGTGTATGCTGTGAACGGATGCGCACATCTTGAATTGCGTACGTTCGATGATGCAACCGATCCGCAGAATTTGGTGGGATGGCTGGCAGCATTTTTATTTCTCGCAGTAGGACGTTTGAAACAAGTTGTGTGTGTATGTGGACAGATGTGCGAATGAGTTATGTTTGTTCGGTGGGTTTCAGTGATCACATTTTTGAAAGGTTGGCAAGACAGTGAAGGCTGAACCTATCCTGTTTGTATAAGTGACTATCTTCTCTCCGAAAGGCATGATAAGTGGACTCCAGAATGGGGCTGCATTGTTCATGATAATTCTGAATTTACGCGAAACCTTTCTGGGATGGAATATTTGGTCTACGATGAGCAACTATGGTGAGTGCTAACGTCCTTTCAACGTGATTTTTTTTAAATGAGAAACTGAAATGGCTGGATGAATGCCGTCACCATCAATCCGTCAAATTATTTTTGAGTGGATGATTGAAATGTCTCAGAATCCCACGGTTCTATATAAGTATCCTGTCCGAATACTTTGCCGAATTTGCTCGTGTACAAGTGCCTTCGTGTCTGTATGGGGATGTGGTCGAAGTCGCTAGCTGAAAAGACTATATGCAGTAGTATACAATTCTTTCTACAGGGAATGCTTTCCGGAACCCAGCATCGACTCCTATATTCTTTAATGCATTTCATGAGCCATTCCTGTTTTATTCATTTTTATATGAACCGGAAGAAACTTGTTCGTCTTTGTTGCATTGATATATTCGATGGATTTTCATCAGGCTCATCAGCTGTGTATTTATAATAATAACCTTAAAATGTCGAAGATGAACCTATACCCCTGATTATTCCACGACTTGAAAATTCCCCCATCATAATTGTGAATGAAGCAAATCCTAAGTAACTCAATCACGGCTATCGCAGGGAATTTGTGAATGACACTTCTTAAAACGATAAATTGGTTCTTATTCTGAATTAGCTTGCACTTATACAGTACATGTATCTGACGTTCCATTTGCGAACACTTCGAAAATATCGCGCTTGTTGTTTTTCGTATCTTATTCATCAGTTATTATTGGTAATTGGTCTTGAGCATTCTCGTTTTCGTGTCCGGGGAGAGGCCCTGCAAAAATTTATTGCTCAATTATTGTTTTCGGGATTTGAATTGTTGGCATTATTGTGACTGTCGTCGTATTTCGTATACCGAATCTTCAGGATAATTTTCGCGAGTTGAAGTGAGAGTTGAGAGAAAAACACTGATTTTCATCGATTGTGCACGTCTCACTATACTGAATTTCCGTGGTGTGAAAGGTTAACCCTTAAGAACACCATTATCTATACGGAAGTTAGGATTTCAGCCAAAACTGGGCATGGGAAGCCCAGTCCGAGCGCCATTCGGATTCCTCGACAGACGAGGTAATTTAAATTGCTTTCGGAATGATCCGCGGGACTCCGGTGCTGTAAACCGTAAACTTGTTTTATTGGTGTTATCTGATGTTTTATAAATGCTGTTCAAGTATGCGAGGGTTGGTTCATAAAAGATGATAAACAGCTAAATGCCGTAATTGATGGATGAGGTGAATACAATTTTTTCTTCTGCTCCTCAATCCTTCATTGGTGTCTAAGAAATGTTTCAGATAAAGACGGAAACAAGAAGAAAACCCCACAGCAGTCAATGTTCTCCTCTTAAGTGAGGTTTAATGAATCAATATTGATCGTAGAGCATGCAAGTGCGCAGCTCATCCTCTTGATCCATTAAACTTCACTTCGGTGCGCTTCAGTGCTGGAGAGCATTGACTGTGGAGATCTTTTTTTTTCTTAATTCCGTCTGTAGCTGAGTATAGTGGATGAAACATTTATTACACACCAATGAAGGATTGAGGAGCAAAACAAAGAAAATTGCATCTGCCCTCCAATGACGGCAATTGGCTATTTATCATCTTTTACGAACCAACCCTCGTATATGTATAGTATTGTACAGTAATGTAGACCTATATGTGTATGTGATGATTAATGGGAATGTCATGGTTTTTCAGTGGGCTGCATTATTGGATTAATTGTTGGCAAGAATATTATTTCTTATACTAATTTTCAACCCAAAAATTATTTTCTCATTTTCTTTTCCTCGATAATAGTCGCGAAACGTTCAGAAACAGTGCAACATCGTAATTCGGCTCAACTGTAGGATTTTCCTGAAATGGGGTATAGCATCAAACTACTATTTGTAACTGCTGTAACTCATGCGTGCGCATCAAAATCATGTTAGCTCAACCCCATCATGATCCACTTTTCAACTGAGACAAAGATGAGGCATATAAGTATACAGCATAGATGTAATGAATGTTGACAGGTCGAAGAGAATTTCCGTCAGGAAGACATCTCCGCCCCTGGAATAATGTTTCTACATCGGAACATGGAAGGCAAAAATCATTTTTCAACGCTTCGCGCTCCGCTGTCGGCAACATGGGAGAGCCTGGTGAAAACTTTCGAAGTAATCACGAAAGAGGAACATGGAATAATTTTCGAAGAAATCATAGAAGTCAAGGTTCGAGTCGTAGACCATGGGCTTCAAACGTGCAGCCAACAAAAAGATCTTCGGACGCCGATTTTTATTGGACGACACGCGAACGGGTGTATCCCATAAGCCAAGAAGCTCTGCAAGAACTTGCGGAAAGCGAGGATCCGGTCCCAGTTTTTGCGGTAATCAACGAAAAGTCAGGATTTCCCTTGGCTTTAGAAGACGAGCATCTGAAAGATGACTCTGAGAGAATGCTCTACATTTTGAAAATTCTGTGCAAAGCTTTGGAGTTGGAAGAATTTGGGATCACCGTTGCAAGAGCAATTTCCTTGGTATTGCACTCAAAATTGCTTGACTCCTTGTTGCAGTTCAATTTGTCAACGCTCCCGCCGATGTGTCATTCGAAGCCCACGGATGCTCGAGATATTTTGCGCAGCGAAATTTCATTATTTGACTTGCTCGTCAGACTTTGTCCGGCGGACGAAGCGATGCGCGTTGAAGCCTGCGTAAATTCAATCAAGATGCTTGTATTAGACCTGGACAATATTTTGGGTACGGATGAGAGAATTGAACTTGATTTCAACCGAGTCCGCGAAAATCTTCGAGACCTTCGCAAAACCCAGGAGAAACCGGACCATGTCATGGAAAAGAAAATGGTTTTGCATGGTAATAGTCACTTGGACGAAGCTCCGAATAATTTTCGCACATTATCAGTTCTGCCTACGTTGAATGATCTGTTGGGTAAAGAGGAGCTCTTCTTGCGTGGGAATATAACCAAAGGTCGATATTTGGACGTTGGACATTACTTGGACGTCCAATTCCGTCTTATGAAAGAAGACTTCGTGAGGCCCTTGAGAGAAGGCATTGCTCAGATGAAGCGTGTGATGATGGAAAACCATGCTGATAATTCTGTCGCTTATTGGCGCAAGATAAAAGACGTGAGAATTTATGAAGAAGGGACCATCACTCGCAAGGTGTACGATTGTCGAGTTGGAGTCACGCTGGAGTTGAAATTTTCTTTGAGAAATTTAGGCAAAGTACGATGGGAGAGCAGCAAGAGGTTGATATTCGGGTCCTTGCTTTGCTTGTCCAATGATAACTTCAGAAGTGTGAAGTTTGCATCTGTTGCTGGAAGACATGTTGCAGATTTGTATAGAGGTATCATAAGAATACGTCCAGAAAGCAGCATACATGATCTGAATGCATGGACCAAAGGTCCTGCATTTCTGGTCGTAGAGAACTCCGCTTTTTTTGAAGCCTACCGGCATGTGCTGACCGCTTTGAAAAGTATTCGTTTACAACATTATCCGATGAAGAAGTACCTTGTGGATGTGGAAAGAAAAATGTCTCTACCGAAATACATTTTGGATCACCGTGATGCCAAGTCTGGGAACATCCCGTTGAAATTCAAGGGTAGGCGATTTGTTGCAAATCCATTCTCTGATGAGTGGCCTGAACCAAAAGAACTGGGACTGGACGACGCTCAGTTTCGTGCTTTTAAAGCAGGTCTTTGTTGCGAGTTCGCCCTCATTCAAGGTATGTGCTGCTTTATGATGTCAATGGATATATTTTTTTGCCAAAACCACCATAGCAGGAGTGTGTCATCTGACTCGGAAACCCGCATTTATTGGACTACAGCTACAACAATCAACGCATTCTTATACAGTATATTGTATTAATATTAGTGTGGATGAGCACGTAACTGCTGTGAGCTTTGGTCTCCCGCCGGAAATATACAATTCAACTCAGTTACTGCTCATTCAATAAGAATAACTGAACCAGAACTAATCTAACTTGACATATCCTCTAAGCTGAATTAAATAGAATGCCCTTAATCCAAGGTAGATCATTGCTGTGAAATTAATTTTCAAGTCAAAACCTACAGAAACACCAATATATACTGTCAACCCGATTTTTTTTTGTTCATGAAAAAAAGTCTTGGGGTTGGCAATCGGGAAGACATTCAACCACACTCTTGTCCATCAACCAGCCATGGATGATGTGAAGATGAAAAAATTTGTATGAATCCGAAAAATCCAGTTGAATCAAATCAAATTTTCTAACGACACTTCGGAACTAGCTCACTTCTACGGTATCCTGAATTATAAAATTAATCCGATATGTTTGGGGTTACGGAGGTACAGACAATTTTGAAAAATGATGAAGTTGTTGTAATTTTTTCTTGAATTGTACGTGTTTACAGGTCCTCCAGGAACGGGCAAAACGTTCATCGGCTTGAAGCTGGTGGAAACTATTCTTTCCCGTCGAAGGATACACCGAATTGGGAATGACGGACCGATTTTGGTTGTGTGTTTCACCAACCACGCACTGGATCAGTTTCTGGAAGGAATAACTAAATTTACGGATAGAATCCTCCGAATCGGCGGACGTTCTCAGAGCTGTTTACTCGAGAGATTCACGGTGCGAAGTGTGAAATTGCGGGCGCAATCAGTAAAGCGCGGGCGGCGCGTGTTTCCCGAATCCTCAGTATTAGGACACGCATTCCAAATCAGTGAAGAAATCAAGCGCGTATTGCAAATTATGGAATGCACTTTGGTTGATTATGAAACTACGAAGAAAGGTAAATGAAAATGGCTCCATTGTCTAGATTTGAATTTTGCTGGACCGTATTTACGCGAATATATATAAGCACCCCTTTTTTAATTTTAGAAGCTAAGAAACACGGGGTGTTCTTATACTGTACTCCCCTAATGATCCATTTGCGTCTATATCTGAGGAAATACTCCTGTTCGCGGCCAAAAAAAAGAGATCCAACACTTTTTTATTTGTTTTAAAATTCAAATTATAAATAATCATCAAGAAATGGTAAGCTTTTTGCACTTGCAGATGCATGATTCATTCACTGAAGAGAAAGAGCGAGGGTTGCGTAGCAACATTTTTCCTTCTCTGGGGAAAACTTGAATTTAGTCCGAAATTTAAGGTTCTTGGAAAGTCGGAACACACGGAAAGTAAGTGGGTGCTCATCAAGGGAATTTTAATTTTGTGCATAAAAAATCTAGGGGGTGGTTAAATTTACGCAACTATGTAGTGTTGTACTTTTCGTGATACCTTATTCATTTGTGATGAGAGAAGAATTGAAGACCTAAAATGTTCTTTCGGAATGTTATAAGTGATTGCTGTTTTTCAGATCTTCAAGAAATTTTTTTTTCGATTATGCATCATGAAAATTGAAAACTTTCCGATTATGGCCGGAGTTTGCTACTGGCCGTAACTGGGAATAAGCTCTACGTTTTCATTATGCAGGGTCTTGAAGATAAAAAATAAAACATCCTTCAAACTTTGTAAGGGAAACCCCTTTTTTTAATTTCTGATAATGTCGGATTTTCCCCGGACGCGCGGGAGTGGGACAACCTTTGTACTTTATATATGTGTCTTCTATACTCTTCTCTTGGTTTCAACAGCATGGGTGACCATAAATGGAAACTGTGGTTGTATACAGTATTTATTAAAACTTTAACCAAAAAAAATCCTCAAAATTGAGCAGGTATTTTCTTCGAGACCCACCCGAACTTTTTTGTATCCTGAAGTTCCATATTTCTTCTTTTTGTCGAGAAAGTTGATGACAAAACATATCTAAAAGTACCAAAGCCTGAAAGGTTGAGAGCTGTGTATAACGCTCCTTCACGATTTTTTCAATGACTTGTGCATTTGAAACACCCGGGCATATTTTATATTTTCAGCCATATCTTTAGGAGCTGGGATCCTGAAGGTTGACGTATTGCGCAAGCATAACGTGGACATTCCTTCGTGTTTTCCGGACGATTTCAGCCTGGCAAAATGGTTAGGATTCTCCCCGAATCCAAAAAAGCTTTCTAAAAACTTTCTCGACGAAATTCTTAACGAAGAAAAAAAACTGCGGTCTGAGCATCACAAGGTCACGGGATATCCAAAAGAAGACCTGAATGATGATGAGACTGACGGGATGTATGTCTTTGATGACTTCTACATCGACGACCTAACTACAGCTGACGAGACGCGACGCCGAGAAATGGCATCTACTTATGATTCTGATGATGAAGAAGTGACGGAGACTCCTGCGGGAAACAGAATAAAATGTATCCAGAATATTTGTGAGATGAGCAGCATGAGCATCAAGAAAGCGGTGATCGAAGCTGAAATGGCTGTGCAGAAAATTGCAGACCAGCTTTTTGCACTCAGTGTACCGTCGGAAAACCAAGCCTTGTTCATCCCGCAGCAGGTCAGTTGATTTTTTGGCAACCACTCCTCGAAAAGTATGCCCGTACGAACAGCTCATTCGAGCTGTTCTGCCATTTTCATTCACAGCCGCCACATTGGCCCGCCACTTTGGCGGCTGTGAAGGTGGCTGTTGATAAAAATGGCGGAATTCCCTTGGAAGATCTGGAGGCAACCCTTAGCAAGAATGGCAAGTTGATTTCAAAAATTCTGAGGGGAAAGCTGGGCTACAGCAAAAAAAGGGCGCCTCATCTTTTGAGTGGAGAGCAAAACTCTGCCAGAGTGAATTATGAAAAAAATTAAAAAAAAATTTGTCAAAGAGGGCTGATATTTTTTTGTGTGCCAAAGAATATGTTTTCCCTAAAGAATAAATTTTTTTCAGCTCAGTTGTAAGTCATTTTCATTGCTACTCCGAGAACTTTTGTTAGAACCCTCGTACTTGCTGAATACAATAATAAATACTGCTGTTCTTCATAATAATTCTTGAGGAGTCTTCATTTGAATCAACGAGACAATAAGGAATATAAATCTCCTTGTTACTAAAGTTGTCAGATCTAGATTAAGAATATCTTACAATGATGAGCATTCAAGAATAAAGACTTGAGAGACGTCTAGAGAACTTTATATCTTTATCTATCATTTAATTAAGGTCTGACAACATTATAATGCAAAATCTTGCGGGAAATTGCGTTTTGCATTGCATAAATTGCACATAACAGTGAAACGCATCGAGGAACAAATTTGGTTCCTTATGTAAGGGACCATACTTGCTGTGCATGCATTCCGTGTGCTTGGCCTTCCATTTTAAATTATGAGAATGGTTTCCATCATCGTCATCTGTCATGCAGCAGAATTTTCTCCCTGATAGTGTCCATCGCCCAAAAGCCTCAAATAAACGCCTTTATTCTTTTCTTCAATGTCTGTGTACTGCGCAGAATCCCAACCGCGAACAGCAAAAACTTGAGGACTAATGTAATGATGGTGCGGGAAAAAGGCGATCGTAGGTTTTTATGCATATTGTTTTCTATACCGGGCTCATATTATTAGAGAGTTCCTTTCTTCCTGAAATTACTCCGCTATCAGCTGATCATACAAGGAATACTAAATTTGTGCATTGTTCACCTTCTTACTCGATTGCTTATTGGTCTCGGAAAGCTTCGATATGCCGCAAGTTCAACTTAATGTCAAATTATGAATGTTCATGGAAATGTTACTATATTCTCGGGACAGAAGCAGCACCGATACACGCCCAACGACCTGATGCAAGCGGAATTGCG
>CAJPEX010000648.1:0-89163 GCA_905338405.1 Notodromas monacha
TCCGCTACGAAGGCTGTCGATGCCCTTGATTAATTTTATAGTGATTTTGCTTCCATTTCATGCTCCATAAATAAATGTTTCAGGTAAAATTTTGATACCACACATAGTTTGAAGTCTATTCATGCTACTCCGCTGAAGTAAATTGCTAAGGCGTGGGGGGATGAGTGAATTATTCTGCGTGAATTGTTTTTGAATTGCGAATTGCCATTATTTGGACATATAGATCCATACCATTTTTGGACATTTGTGATTTATCCTCGATGTTGTCTTCATGACAAGACTCCATGTACTGCAAGAACAGCACCACTTCGCAGCAATATAAACCCAAATACCGCCAAACCCCAATTTACTGCAACTGTTTGTACAAGCACATTTTGTGACACTAAGACAGGGTGGCACTAATTTCACAGTATTGTATGAGAGAAAGGTTCAGTTCAGGGTTTCCATTGTATATAAAATGAGCTTGTTTACAGAAATTTTGGACAAATCAGGGTGTTTTATAAGAGAAAAATCCAAAATAATTATTTTGGAAGCTCAAAGATACTTTGTTAATAAGTTCAGTTCAGGGTTTCCATTGTATATAAAATGAGCTTGTTTACAGAAATTTTGGACAAATCAGGGTGTTTTATAAGAGAAAAATCCAAAATAATTATTTTGGAAGCTCAAAGATACTTTGTTAATATTTTACATCAGAGTATGTATCATGACAGAATATACTAATTTTTAAAAATATGGCACCTAGTATAAGATCATAGTTGTTTCTCAAGATTCCGTGTACATTCATTATATTATTTAATATAAGGTGCTATCATGAAGGGATCGATCACCAATGCTTCTGCAAAAGCTTCCCCTTTTTTTCGATTTTCAATGAACCCTTGGGCAGCACATATATCCTTAGTTTTATTTCAGCATGGGGATGTGATTATCAGTCAAAAGTTTTAAAGGCCAAGGATATCCTTGCGGGAGAATGCCTGCATTACTTCAATTTCTTCCCAATTTTTAAACATGAAAAAAAAAATTGTGTGGCACTAAGTGAGGTTTCCCTAAATCACGGTTCTCTTTAGGACCATGATGGACGGAGATTTGTACCAGGGAGATTTCTCGTACAATGCAAGAGTGGCCCTAAATTTGGGGAACTAAATCAAGGGTTGGCTGTAGTTGAACTCGATGTCTGATTCTTTCAACAATCACATCTAACTTCACAAAACATAATCTGCTCGTCAAATTCACTAAATTATCCAAATCGAACATGTTCTCCAATCAATGTCTTAAAATACTTGAGTACAGCTTATATTCGAGGAATTTTACTCCAAAAACTGGCTGAGATGCATTCTCATTCTTGGATATGATGGATAAAACAATGACATGTGCAACAACAACAACTCTACCCATCCTCATTTTGAATCAAAAGTTGAAAACTTTCATGAATAATCACATTTTTTCCAATTTAAACTGAGGACGATTCAGTAATTATTGCATATTTTCCCCAAGAATTGCATTACTGTAGCAGCACACATGCTCTCTGCATACAAAAATGTTGCAGAGCTACTTTTTTCAAATAAATAATTAAATATCAAGTTATATATTTACAGCAGGCAAAATTACCATTGTATTGTGGCGAGTGTTCACTCTTATTAAGATTATTTATTTTAGTTTTCAGAGTTTTCAAAATCAACACAGCGTAGCAGGAATCAGTTTTTTTCCAGCGTATTTTTTGCAAGGGATGCATGGTACTTGCCAATATTCAAAAGGACAAGTCTTTCTACTTCCATGTTGGAATTGTTCTGATTACTTTTGACCACTGGTTTTTCATAGTTGAATTCTGGCAGTCATAAAGTGCAGACCTTGCAACAGTCTTGCAGCTTTTTGATTGAGTGATTTGTCTTTGGTTTTTGAATTGTTTGTTTTTCATTGATCATTTTGAAATCTGAGAAATCTTTGGTGGCTTTCCATCTACCTAAAGGGAAATATAAAAACTTTGGATTACGTTTCTTACCCCAGCCAGAGCCTGGGTGACAATGCTTTTCATTTTTATAAATGATGTTCAGGAATTTTTTCTACCCCGGTCTGAATAATTTCTGTCGTTTCAGATGGCCATGCAGGCAGTTTATTTTATTTTATTTTTGTCCACCAAGTAAAATTTTTCAAAATTTCGGTGTCCCTCTGCATACTGGAAGATGAAACTCAAAACTTTTACCATAAATTTTAGCATAAATATCAGTGCAAAAAATAAAAAGACAAACATAAAGGCGAATATGAGCAGAAGCGCGTTCCTTAGGCGAGGGGTCGAGATGCAGAGCACGTTTCCGACTAATCCGATACAAAATGCGCTCATGCTTCTCGGCGCCTCGCGTATAAATCCTGCCTGGCGTTTAGATCCAATGATCTCTTCTTGAATGGGCACCCGAGCCACTGTTGGCATTATTCCTCTCCACCCCGCCGAGTCATCCCCGGGATCAGCTTTTTTCCCCTTGAATTACTCCATCTTCACGTGGAAAAACCTTCCTGTGTGTTCAAGCCCCGTGAAATTCATTCCATTTTTCTTTTAAATGTCTGTCTCAGAGAGGAAGAGAGCGACCACCGCGTGTTCCCGTCTTTCATCGTAATCACGGATCGCGCAATGACAAGGTTTCCTGCATGAAGACGCAGTCGAGCATTTTTCACGGATGCGCCTTCAATTAGTACTCAGCTGACCTGAAAGCACTCGGTGAGCTGTTATATAGTGATGATGAGAGGAAGACGGAGTGGATGCGTACGAAGAAAGGGGTCGGTCGTGAAACGTGGCGTGAGTGCGAAACGCGCACTTTTCCAATGCCTCTCTCGGGAGGAATAAAAGGAAAAGAGGTGCGTACTTGTGTGGGAAATCGAAATGACACGAGCAAGTACTGAAACCCCCTTGTCTTGGATAAAAGGAGAAACCACGTTCAAGCGCCCCGTGACATCGAGTTACACGTTCATTTGCCGACTGGCTGACTGTTGGTAACACGTCTAGTTAACGGCCGTGGTCGTGAGCCCATGCATCACGCCTCCGTTGTACACCATACCATTCCTCAGCAACGAAACAGAGACCAGCAGGAAAGAGTATCTTCCCACTCCTGTATTATTATTATGTATGGATTATAATTAATTGCTCTTTCAAATCTATATTTTACACTTACAGCATATAATGTACAGTGAGAACCCCACATGCCAACACCTCAATACAACGTGGACAATTCAACATGCAGGACTCACATTAAAAAAAATAATAAATGAGGTCCAACATAATGTGAGCACTGGTTCAAGATGCAGACAGTGCATGAAAAATTAGACAAGTTTTAGAAAGCATAAACATTTGTGGGGACGAATGGCAATAAGAAACTGACATTTGGAGCCACCCCGCAGATGTGTAAGTACTGTAAGGCACATATAGGCCTGCTAGGAAAAAAATGCTTTGGCTTTGTCATGATAATTTTCATATCAATTTTGCAAATATTTTTATTCCTAATGTTTTCCGAATGTTCTTTGTAAGTTGAAAGATATGGGGTGAATCATTGGTCACTAACCCAAAAATCCATTTATTACGGAATCCTGCTGAATATTTCTTTCGCAAACATGAATTAAAATGATATACTGTGAGCTGTCAAAAGGAAAATTTGATTCGACGTACAGACATTTTGTATGGGACACACTTGACAAACAAATTACATGTGCAAATTACATCTGCTGTGGGTTCCAATGTGTACATGCATACCCTTTTTTTCCTTCTTACAAGCAGTGAAACCCTGAGATGCAGATGTCATTGTCCTTTTGGACCTCGTACTTATGTTGGAATGCCTGCATGCTTGATCATTTAGACTTCAATGGGAACTTATTTAATTGGTTGTCCAGGTCTTTTGAAATCAGGAATAAATCCCCGAAATAATTGAGCAACATTTGCTTCTCAACTTAAAGATACAGAATGTAACTGCGCACAAGGAAACATCCCAGAATCTAATCTTTTGGCATCAAAAGTACATCAAAAAGCAAGAAAAAAAATACAGTTGAACCTCTCTGAATTAAATTTCTAGGGACCAAGACATTTTTTTGACATAGTGAGGTTTTGACTTGGGGAGGTTTCAATTTTTGGAGGTTTGGAAACAAACATCTTTGCTGCAAGGAAAATTAAAAGATTGTGGGAAATTATAAATGTGGATATTCTGGGCCTAAACATACTTCTTAATGAGTTTATAACTTGCTGAATTTGGACAGGGGTTCAATTGTTCAGTAAGTCTTTCGCCTAATGTCAAGATGCATAAAATCATTTGTTTTATTGATTTTCTCTTACATATTTCAAGAGAATAATAACCAAAAGGCCTCAGAAAATTTGACTTACAGAGGTTCAAGAGAAAAATACTTTCAGTTCAGGGGTTTTTAATGCCTTGTTTCTAAAAGAATCCAGGCATGGACTTGAAACATTTTGAGTCACAGAGGTATTCCACTTATCAAGGTTCAACTGTACAAGTTTTGCCATACTTTGCACAGATTCTGAAGAATACTCCAAAAAAGAAGCACAAAAATAACCTTTTTTTGCTTATAAGTTTAATTAAATTTATCATGAAATTAATTTTTAATTTTTGTGAATATAATTACTGTAGATCACTTTTTTCAAGGAATATATAAATTATGGCAAACATAAAGTTATACATGCCTAGAAATGCCGGAGAACTGTCTGTATGTACCAGATGTTAGGCAGGTTTTTTTTCAATTTTGAAGTGTTCCCAATTCAAATTGTCTGTATGTCAGGATCTCACTGTACTTTCATCAGCGCACTGAACTTTTATCGGACGGACAACCAAAAATGAAACGATCCCGCGACGAGAAACCATCATCAGGGACAACGGAATAAGTTTTTCCCATTCTGGCTCCCGTTAGTCCGCGAATTTAATTCTGACAACCTTGTTTTGAGAAAATTGCTTTTCCGATTGGGGCTGAAATCTCAGTACGCGAGTACTGAACATTCAAATTAACCTGGTCTCAATTCCTTGCCGATATGAACGATTTCAGGGTCCTCAGTCCAACACATGCCCTAACTCGAGCTTCGTTCGTTGCACAACGTCCAACGCAGAAAAATCTCGATGATAAATTTTGAAAATCCTTTCCACTGAACACAAATTTAGTGGATATTCATAGAACGGCAAAGCCTTTTTTGTAATTTTTAAAAATTTCACTCGTTTACGTACCTCGAGGCTGAAAAATAAGATATTTTATTACATACAGCTAATAACAATTTGCAACTGCTGGTTGCTGATACATCATGAAATTGTGACACCTCTGAAGGTAAATTCAAATATGAAAGTGCGAGTGATAATTCTCACGGTTTGAAACTCAAGCACTACTTTTAAATAGAAAGTATCCCATTTTTTATGCGATTTTTCAATCCATCATCGGTTTCAAGAACTAATAGTCGGTGTCCTATAATGTATAGGACACCTCGAATCAACCCAACTCGGAGACATCCAGATCCCAGCGGATTTCATTCGTCGTGTCGTGGCTGTGGGAAGCAGAAATCTCTCTATCTCTCTCTCTTGCTCTCGCCCTCTTCGGGATCCCGTGATGGCCCGGGACAGCTGAGCCCGTGATGGGTACAAGTCCCGGAAACCCACTAAGCGAGGCACGTCTCGGGAGAGCCGCAATGATCCGGCATGAACACCACGACGCACGTCCCGACCGTCATCGTCGCCAGCTGAGAACATGACACAAATGTGGCACAAGTCATCAGAAAATGTTTCTGTGTAGAGCGAAAAAGAAGCGCGAGATATATTCAAGAGACAACAGACCATCGCGTGATCAATATCGCACGACCTGTTTTTTTTCTTTTTTCTCTAATGCAGTCGAGAACATCGAAATTCCTCGGAAAATAATAAAAACGTGCTTTGACGTCTCCGAGAAGTGCGAGGAATTTTTCGATGCAAATCTACAATTGTAGCCTGAAGACTATGCTCCCTTTTCCGATGCTAAAATCCCTTCATCACACCTCCATACATTGTTTGCGTTTCTTCAAGAACTCTGACTCTTATTCTTCAAGAAGACGAGAGCATACAAGTTTTAAAAATTCTAGACCTATCATCCAAATCAAGTTCTCGCATTCAAAGCTGAGTTCAACGGACTCATCCGCGTCAGTGTTACTAGCCAGTTACTTTTACATTTTGTTGATTAATTTTGTAAAAAAAAAGTTACACTCGCTTCCATTTGAATAAATATATTATCTGTTGAAACCTCAAATTGCTGATTTCAATTCACAGAAGTTCAAACTTACCTTGGATAAGGTCAGCTACCTTTCCACTTCAGGATAAACTCAGGATTTTTTTTTCACAGCAAAGGCACTTCTCAATTTAACCCGCCAAGGTCGAAACTATGTCTCTGAATTGAGTGAACCTGATCTGGGAAAATTAGGGAAAAGTATTCCTTCTGCGTTCAGAATTATTCAGCAGTAATCCTATGCTAGGAATGCAGGAAAACAAACTAGCAAGCAGGGTTTTTTTCAGAGAAACTTTTTTTAAAGGGAGATAACAAACTTTCTTTAAACTTGGCTGATGGGATCTAACTTCATGTTTTTTTGTCATTTCAATGCTCTTGCTGGGCACAACTTTCGTAAAAATATTCCAGCTTTGAAACTTAAACTGATTAAATTGTGCCATCCTTTCTGACGGGCCCTTCAGCATCACACTTTACAAATGCCCCCCGCACCCGGTATACAAGGATAGCAAAAAAATAAAAGAAAATCCACCAAAATGAAACTCTCTCTCTCCCAACCAGAATTTGACTCAGTATATATTGTACTGTATTTGGAGTTTGCAGGAGAGCTTCCATTGATTGACGTTCGTGACAACCGGGAGTCGGCAGCATGTTGCAGCAGACGATCGAATCCCCGGGTTCTCCGGAGCGAAAAATCGACTGTGACGACGAGGGCGACGGTCGTGTAGGCGCGACGTTGAGGCACGGGAGACCCGACCCGGAGCTGCGACGAGCTGGTCTTTGTTGCGCTTTAGGGGCGCGTTAATTGCGGGGCGTCTTGAAGGGCGAGTGAGCGAGAAAATAAAACCAAAAAAACATTTCATCAGTAGTTATACAGTATAAAATAAAAAAGTCATCTATAGAGGGGGAGAAGTGAAAAAAGAAAAGCCCCGCTTCCGATCAGGATTAATCGAACGAACGAACGAATGCACAATGACAGCTGCTCAGTGAGAAAAAAAAATAATAAAGAAGGAAGAAAATCAGTGCATCGACCAGAACGTTTTCCACCATAAGAATCCGGCATGCTGTGATTATTTCATGCACGCAAGCTATCGTTGAAAACAACTCTCATTCGAATTCATCCTATATTTATGAGCCCGAAAATCAAGCTGATCAACAGCTAAATTTAAGAATTTCGTCTTTTGTCAAACCTCTCAAAAGATTTGTGAAATTCTCTCAATTTAATGATTTTTCGAACAAAAATTGAGGAATTTCCTCTTGAATGATAAAATAACGATGATTTTTTGTTTCTTTCCTTACTTGGGTCACCAAAAATTGAAAGGAATACAATTTCCATGAAAACTGATGCATAAAGACAGAACGATCTTGCTAGTGCGTTCAGGCTCCTTCACAATCATCTCAAGAGCTCAGGAAAAGACTTTTTTTCAACAAAAGAAAAGTTTATAAACATTGGCAAAAACGCCATGCTCAAGGTCATACAACCGAGAAAAATAATTCCTCATTTGAATTGAATATAAAAAAGTACTGTACACTATAGAATTGTGCTGTAAAGCTGCAAATGCAGATGAAAATCACAAAAGGATACAGTTGAACCTCAATTACTCAAACCTCCTCAAGTCAAAATTGTTTCAAGTCCTTGTCTGAATTCCCTTTAAATCAATGCTTCAAAAACTCCGTTCACTCGAAAGGTTTTCCTCATCAAACCTTCATAACCCAAATTTTCCAAAGGTCTTTTCCAATTATTTCATTGTTACAGCTATTACAGCAGAGATAAAATGAAAAGAAATGTAAATTTATGTTCCTTAAAAAGGAATTGAAAGACTAATTAAGCAAATGAACCCTTGATTTCAGTCCAGCATTCTGTCAATTCATTCAAAAAGCTCTTGAGAACCTATAGAATATCACCAATTTCAATTTTGTGGAATTATATTTCCTACTGTTAAACACAAATGCTTGTTTCCTAATAGCTGGAAGAATCCCAAACCCGAAGTTTTGTGCTGGTCCCATGAAGTTTCACTTGAATTATACAAAAAATGGATTCATTAAATTTATAAGGGCATTTCAACTAGCCAAAATCTTCTACTAAAAAAAAAAAACTCAGCTTTCTGGCCCTGTTCAGGACGCAGTTTATTCCTTTTCATTTTGCACTGCACGATCAATCCGATGTTGATTTCGTATTTTTTCATTTTCAAAAAAAAAACGAACCGACCACAGCAGTATAGTAGGCCCAACGACGAAGAGGAAAAATAAAAGGTGCAACAGGATACCGTAAACGATGCCCTGAGGCGTATAGCAATAAGTTGATCCACGGCCTTCATGCTCGGATTGTTCTCGCTGTGCTGCGACGCCTCTCATTTTGTCACGATCCGGAAGATGATGACCACTGGCGATGTCCCAATCGTCCCGGCGGAATTTCGGCCTCGCTTTATTCTTTTCCGTATAAACATCATGTATTTTTATACACCACAATACATGTAATCTCTCTTTCCTGTTTTACACCGCGGATTTTCGGGCGGGTCCCGGAGCACGATTGACCGAAAATGAGCCCGTTTTCTTACGGGGGCACGATCGCGAAAATCACGGCATGCGACATCACGCGAACCTATAGATTGAAAAGAGCGAGAAAGAAAATAAACCCTGGTTTCCGGGCAGTTTTTCAGGCTCCATCTGCGGATCCTTTGGCTCAATCCCTGTTTTTACCCGCACTTTTCCNGGGTTCATACATGGAATGGATTGAATTCTTCCCCATGGAAGTCTATGGGAAAATAAAATTTCATTTAAAAACATTTGTCTGGAACCAATTGAGTTTGTCAAATGAGGTTTGACTTCACCATATTTTACTGTGCGCTGAACAGTTCCCGAAAAAAAAGCTGAAAAACTCACATGCGGCTCAAGCTCAGATAACTCGAGGAATATGTATGCACTACTATTATCAAGATGTATATGTGGTTATGCTTTAAAAAAATATAGAACACCTGCACAATATAATAAAATATTTTACTGCATATGGATTAATTCAGCGTCGTTCGCCTCAATCTCTTCTTCGCTTCCCGAATCACTCCTAAGAGCAATTCGCATGAGGAAGTTTGAGTGCATGGATTTTTGAACCTTGTGAAAAGTTTATGGCATTATTCAGTAAGTACAGTACAGTACTTGCAGATTGCAGGCACACGCGAACGAGTTTTTGTTTAATCATAATTGTGAACTTGGGGGACCTTCGGAGAGGTGAGAAATGGCAGTTCAAGGTTGATTCGGATTATTCTCTCCTGATTGTGGCCAGCATGAATTACACCCGAGAATGAATGCTTCAGACAATTGCGATCGAAGTTTTTCCGATTGGTAACGCTTCGAACAACAAAAGTTGCCACCTATCATGCGCTGGCACAAGTAAAAATTCGAGTTGAGTCATTTGATATTTTTCATCATGGTGATTTAAGCGGATGGTGCCTTCGGAACAGGGTTATTAAATTGAGTGATGTTTTTGTCGGCATCCGATTACTTTAATCAACGCCTTCAATGAACTTGAAAACGAATGCATTCATCATTAGAAAAACGCTCAACGCCAGAATAATGCATTGTTTATTTCCTGAACAATATTGGAAATCGAGGCCATGAGAGATCCATTTTCATCCGATTGAACCGAAACGTCCGCGACTCGTCATCCAAAAACATTCGTTTTGAAAAAGGTGTTTTTAATCTGAAGGAGTTTGAAGAAATCTTCAATAAATGTTCCCGCAAATACGAGTACTGTACTATATTACTTTTTTATATTAAAGTTATATCCAGTTCATGAATCAGCTATACAAAGAAACTTCAAAATATTCGAGTCTATGAGATTCAAAAGAGGCCTCAACGCTCATGCACTGTATTTTATGGTTCGTCCCGAACTTATTCCGTTAAAACTAGATTCTAATAAGTTTAACAGCAAGTTTAAAATAAAAATTTGTTTTAGGTGAAAAAATTGAAAATGAGTCAAGCTCATGCTCGGTTCACATTTAAATTCAACTTGGGGGCTCTTAGTCTTGAACCATTGTGGCTTTATAGTCAAGAAAAGTGGGGTGCATTTCTAACTCGGGGATAGGGTCTCATCAAAATTTTAAACTGGAAACACCAGTTCATATCTAAGGGTCCACTCCATGGTATTCAAGTGAATAATGTTGAATCTTGCCAAGTGATTTGAACCTTTAATTTTTTACTTGGGTCCATTATAAAAAAAAATTGATAGAAATAAAATTAAAAGGTTATTGTGCCGGCTATATTGGCCATACAGGGACTAAAAAAAATGCTCCTTGAAAGCATTAATTCTTCGGAAATAGATATGTTTCAATGAGATTTTACTGTTGTGCCATATTATTCTTTGAATATAATCAAAGTTATCTTATTCAACAATGAATAGCGCGCCTGTCACAAACTGAATATTTTTGTTTCTTGTGTGCGCAGAAGACATCAGGCAACTGAAGCGCTTTACCCCAAAAAAAAGAAGTTCGTTTCCTGATTTCACGTCAGCTAATTTATTTAAAGTCATGAATCAAAACATAACATATATATCTTCGTTTGCCTGACAGGTCTCGTGGAGTTGCGGCAAACGAAACGAAACCTTTTCCGGTGTCTCGTCCGAAGAATGCGTAACGGTTAATGGGCTGTTTACCAGCAGCAGCACACGACGACGATGACTGACTCCGCGTGGCCCCGGTTTGCCCCATAAACGCGAGGCGCAGTTAATTCTCGCGTTATGCGGGATTTGGCAACAGGCTCGCGGGTTTTCATTAGCAGGTAGCCAACCGAGGTTCCTTATGGCACGGCAGCGTTTGACACGGTTCCACTGATCTGGCGGAGATAATGACGCGGGCGATCAGGATTAATACGTCCGCGCCCATCGTGTCCGGCCGGAACCGAGCATCAGCAATACGGCAGGAAGAAGGCAATTTTCTGCGCAGCTTTTTTCTATTCCCGTCCCGACTCTCTCTCTCTAGGCTTTGCTGTCCCATTATTACGAGTCGGTCTTACAATATAGTATAGGCGTCGAATGGATACACAGAATATACAGCAATAGTACAGGGTAGATATATATAGGAGAACCCCTTGAATCTGATGGTTATTATTTACTGAAAAAGCACAGTAAGGCCCGTTAGACCCCTATCGAAACCACCTCACATTTTATTTAGTAGTAAAGAGCTGGCTTAAAACATACCTAATCTTAAAAAACTTCTGCATATCCATAGTCACAACATGCATGATGAAAAGGTCCTCTCCCAAATCTTTGAGAACAATGAGGAGAAATTGATTACTTCATTTGATTTCTCCTCAAAGATTCTTTCAAAATTGTTCGATTGATTGAAAATTATCTGAGAACAGGATGAACACGGTGTCCATATGGTTTCCTACTATCTTTTTTTTTCATTGTGGTCAGTAGACGGATTAAGCGGGTTGGACCATTCAAGAAGAAAAGGGATTTTGGCACCAGCCTCAGGGATGTGCGCCAGGCGCCATGGGCTAATACCCCACAAATTGTGCAGAAAGTAAAAGGGTATTTTTGAAAGGGGGACCATAACTTTCCTCCAAGCCTCAGGTACAGTATATGAGGAATACTAAATACGCTTTCTTCAGGAGTATCCAAGTTGCCTGGTGTCCTGTTGAATAGTTCGAAAAAAACGTACTAAAAGGTGACGAGTGTTAACTTAAACGAAACTAAAGTTGTTAAGAAACTTACGGCGGATGTACTAAAGTTGAATACTCCTTATGTCGAACCAATAAATAACCACATTTTTTTTTGCCTTGACCTTGCACTGGTTCCAACATTTGATGAATATAATTTTAATGAACTCTTGGTTGATGACGAGGAAAATTAAAACGTTTCCATATTGTACTTGTGGACCTTCTGTATATCCCTTTTGTATTGTACATGAAGAATGCTTGAATTATTGGTGAATTGACTTATTGGAAGTACCATAAATGAGAGGTCCCAAAAAACACAGCATGATTACGAATGCACCTGGCAATTAGAGAATGAACCGAGCAAAAACGGACCCCCTCCCAGCCTCCTGGCGAAGGAACAGACGGTTTAATCCCTTGGAGTTGAACAATGTGGGATAATATAGTAGGAAACCATTCCTAGGACCGTCTGTACTTCTTTGAACAATTATGCAGATTACGTTTTTGTTCGTGTTTGTTGTCACGTGCATCTCCTATGAACCTTTGCTATGAAGTTTCCTTTCAACTCATGTCTTGTACTTAACACAACCTCGGCACTTCTTCGTATTAGCGTGATTCGGTCAACACCTGATGTTTGCGTGGGGGCCCCTGCTGAAGTTACCTGCTAAATGCGCTCAAGGCTGCGTCGCGTTTGTCCGTGAAGATCCGTCGTCTTTCTTCGATCGACGGAGTCAACGTTTCGAAAGAATAATTCTCTTCTTGCTGGATCGTTTTAACGACTGGCGCCCTGCGAGTGATTCATTCAATATTGATTTTTCTCTTTTTGAGAAATGTGATCCTCACATTTCGTGCCGACGATATCTATTCACGTTTCTTTTGAAAAGAAAGGTGGTCTCGTTCTCGTGGCGACTGACGCTTAATTATTTTTGTTTTTCGCAGGGTGGATTCGCCAGGGTTCACGAGATGAAAGATTTGACGACAAACACAGTATTCGCCGGAAAAATCATCCCGAAATCCCGCATCACAAAGCCACACCACCAAGAAAAGGTAAGCACCTATTTTTGCGTCTTCTGGGTTTGCTTTTTTGTCGAAGTGTTTTGGCATCATCCCAGAGAATGCCGCGTATTTCCCCGCACCCTGCAACGAAAGTTCGTTACCGCGTACGACGACGACCTTAACTCGCGACGCCAATGTCGAGATCGTGGAGTACGCTACAGTACTGCCGTGTCGCACTCGTCGCTTACGCCCGTCCGCTTTTTGTTTGGTTTCGCGAACGACTGCTGCACGACATCCGGGGATTAAGCGACAATTTTTGTACGTTTGCTGACGCGCGCTCTGGTGTAGATGAGCTTTGGTTGACGGCTACGACATGGGAATGGACAGCTGAGGCGCGTTACCCTGACGGAATTGCTGATGCGGCATTGTAACCCGGCTAAGCATCGTTCATTATCCGTCTTGAAAACCCGGCAGTATTTTCGGGGCATTGAAGTTTGACTTCTGAGACAGTTTTAACTACAATACCTGTGTTTGTCATGTTTTTTTTCAAGACCTGCAACTTGAGAATTACGAAGACGTTTCAATTCTGTAAATCCAGCAAGTTAATGATTTGTATCATATTTCCGATCAACCACCGTCAGCGTTATAATGGATTTTTACGTACTGCGAATGTCCGATAATGCGACCATACCATTTTTAGCAAATGAAAATAATTTTATATTATCAGTATTACCCGCATATCCACAAGCCTTGGATGTTGTGTAATGCGAATCACTCGGGAGAGAAATGAAAAGGCTCGTATTGAAATTATGTTACTTCGTTATACTGCAGGTTCCCATGCGTCAAATTCCGGGATGGTGAAAGAAAGCGTGGTTATTCGAAGTTTTACTTCGAATCTGACGTAAATTTTGAAAAGATTTCCGTCGAAAAAATTTGATGAGCAAATTTTCACACTCGTAGAGGCTATGGGAGTACAGTACAGTATGGTAATTTTTAGACGCAATGGAATCTGAAGTAAAATAATAGACGTCATTTTACCGAAGACTTTCATGACTGAACCGATAAAATCAGCTGTTCTACTCCCGAGGCTGCGAGTGTTCGCAGAAAAATGTTCATGGTGAAGTGGATCAGTTCGTACGAGACTTAGTTTTGTTGGGGATGATTTATTGATTCGTGCATATTGGAATAGTTTTCGCGTTTCCCAGACTAAACGTGGAAATAATGCTACATGTTAATCGGTATTGATCGGAAAAAATAAATTATCGTCTGCAACTCTGGCTGAGTAATGGAAAATTTTCTCGCGAATTTGATTGGTGGATGCCCTAATTGGAATTCCGGGTAATGTTCTCGTTTCTCCGATATATTGCCTCAGGGATTGTGAAATAATATCATGTATGCGGTGCTCGGAATAAATTTCCGAGTGCACGAAGGTTTCCGACATTTTTTCTAATTTTTCTTGCATTCAAGAATCTTTTGTGCAATAGAATGCTAACTTTCTTAACGAGCCTCACATGTCTCCAGGTATATACAGTTAATTTCATTTATTCGCCGCTGTAAGTAACGTGCTGTACAGGATATTCAACGGAATCAGTTTTCGTCCATCTGAAATTTTATCCGCTACAACGTTTTCGCAAATGCCGAGTTCGTTCGCGAAAAATTTGTGGTGATTACCTGAGAAAAACTGCGAGGAGAAACAGACGGGTTGTATTTTTTAACGATCGACCTTGCGTGATGTTTGATGACGCGAAGTAATTCGAAGTACCGCACAAGTGTCCTTGGTGTTTCATCGTGTGAATGTGTAATGAGAGGCGGAATACGACCAGTCCGAGAAAAATGTCTTCTGTGCTTTGTCGGCCGCCGTGGAATGCGGTTTATTTTCATCCCTGTTGCGCGCTTTTCTCGTTTTTTTTTCTTGATGTTTTGGGAGTTTGCAAAACGTGTTTTTTTTTGTTACCGTCGCTTGTCCCTACTGGCCACTTCCTGGTTTTTCCTGTCTTTCTGGATCCTGGAGCCGTCAGCTTCGTTAAACAAAGCTCATTAAAGGCTCGAAAGCCAAGTCGACCCACCTCCGTACTCGCTTATTCAAGGAGAGATTTATCGATTTCCTGGGATTACGCAGCAATTGATTTTCTTTAAATTACTCATTTCTTGGGATGCATGCCCTCGGGGAAAGTCGTAATGCTTCAATTTTAAAGCAATGAGCTGCTTGTTGAGCCGGAACTGAATCGACTCCTTTTCATTGTCGATAAAAAAAGAAGAAAACTGGGTGACATTTTCTTCGAAGACGTGGACTGGAAATTTGCTTGTTCTGAACACAGTACCAGTCTTGTGTGACCTGTCGTATACATTTTCTTGAGCATCTTCCCAACGCGGAAACTCAGAGCCATTTTCAAAATTTCCAGGTTCTTGGGTCTGATTTCGATGAAAATGGTCATTTCCATATTTAAGACGCATTCATGCATTGACGTGTCGAAAGGGAAGCCAAGCTAATCCAAGTGTTTTCCCCTTTCATTTTACAGATAAACCGAGAAATAGATGTGCACAGGAGCCTGAGCCACCAGCATGTCGTGGGATTTCACGGCTGCTTTGAAGACATGGATAATGTTTACATCGTTCTCGAGAACTGCCCTCGTAAGGTGAGTCACTGTTGATTTTGTTGGATGATGATTCCATGATATCGCGGCAGCATAAGGATATGTTGCTCGGCGAATCTTCAGAATTCATTGGTATGGACGAAAAATTGGAAAAAATTTCGAATACCGTGGCGTTTGTTTGTCTTTTAATATGAGACGGCTTTTGAGAGAAATGATTCGCCCCCAGAATTAGTGCGAATTTTCTGCCACAGTGAGATGAGATAGCCAACAATGTTGACTCAGTACTGGTTTTGCGGAGGTTTTCTCATGGTTGCTCGTGGGCGGGAAAAAATACGGCAATCCTCCTGTTCAACGTAAAGCGGTAATTTTTTGTTGGAACTCCTGTTGCATGGATCTCGTTCATCCGGGCTAGTGAAATGGTTTCGTCCTCATGATGCAAAATCGAAAGG
Source organism: Notodromas monacha (assembly GCA_905338405.1). Lineage (NCBI taxonomy): Eukaryota > Metazoa > Arthropoda > Ostracoda > Podocopida > Cyprididae > Notodromas > Notodromas monacha. The sequence goes on from CAJPEX010000648.1 coordinate 15,908, forward strand.
ATAGAATATCAACCTACAAATGAGGTACTGTATATTATACAGTGACACAAGGAAGAATGTAAGATCAACATGATGCGACATTCAGCGAAACAAGCTCATCGCATCACTGACGATCATGTTTATATTATAACTTTTTTGACCCGCGGAGAGTAGTACTGTACTGCATTTGTTTTTCTTGGAATATGGGTGAACATCATTACTGTATATGGGCGCTGTTCAAATTCTGTAATGGTTCGATTAGTCATTGTCCCGTGGCCGACGGAAAACACTTGCCTATTTGAAGCCCATCAAACTTTTGGAATGATTAAATCTGGCTGCATAGCTTTCGGGGATCCCTCCTGAGTGAACCAGCTGACGCGATTTTTTGTGACTGGATCTAACTTTTACCGCGTACCGTTCTTTCGTCGCAAACTAATTGCCCTGACGAACCCAGGCGTGACGCATCCGAAACGTGCATCGTCGCAAACTGGCACTAGTTACCTCCGCGTTCCCCTGCCGTATTTTGTGTTGGGGTTTTGTCGCCGAACCTAGGGGTCTTTGCCACATTGTTGGCATCCGCTGGAATGTGCGAGGGTGTTTTGAAAAGTTCGATGCATTATGAGGCGTGTTGGGAGTGCGAAATGCAGTCACGTTGCTTACTGCCTTCTCGATTACGCGACCTTCACTTACAGTTATTTTCTCCTGGTCGCTCACGTGAGGGACTTGAATTTTAATGAATTGTAAATGCGCCTCATTTTCATGAATTCAAATGAGATGCATTTTAAATTTGTAATTTGTTCCTGGCTGACAAACATTGGCACACTGGGCCGTAATTTTACTGTTAACCGAGCGAGATGGTCGCCAGTGCGACATCAAGGACAGTCCGGAGTTGAATTTATTGTAGAAGATATTTCATCGTCGAAGTGTCGAGGCAGTCGGTTAAACTCAGCGTTTCGCCAGTGCATGCTGCGTATAAACGCGAATTCGTGAGTTAACGAACTTGTCAAACCATCCTCGCATAAACTCCGCGGCATTCCCCAGCACGAGTGGGAAAATTCCGCAGTTTCGACTTCCCGGGTTTTTTGGACGTGTCCCAAACAGCAGGTGGGCTTGTCCTGTTATTCCGAGTAGCGTGAGATTCAATGCACAAATGTGCTCTCCAGCGTTTTCTTGTATTATTTTTCGAGGGACCATTTCTTTGTTCCATGGAGCCAGGCTTGATTTCATGTCGGTACTTGGGTCGAAGTACCGTATTTACACGACTGTTGGCCTCGAACAATTGAGAGGCGCATACAGGGTTGTTCATAAAAATTGAATTAGTTTCTCGATTTCCCGATCCGAACGTTTCAAAAATGACGTGTAAAAAGTTTAGTCTAATCTACTCTAAATGAATGTTTTATTCAGTTGATTTTAGTTATTTCGATTTTGAATTTCAATTACGATGTTGCTATGACAAATTCTGAAACTTGCGCAAGTGAGGAAACGATTGAATTATATTTCATTCTTGTCATATCCTTTTTTCTTGCCTGTTTTCCTCAATGCTTTTAAAGCAGAATTTATTTACCGTCATCAGGCCTTTTTTATTCCCACCATTCGGATCGTGTGTATTGCACCAAGGAGAAAACTGTTACGAAGTGCTAGATCACAAGTACAGTACATCCACATTGCGAAAATGCAATAAATTAATTTTTTCTCCGAAAAGCAATTATGAACGATGTGTGAGCTGGTAGACTATTAGTCATATTTAAAATCCTCCTGAAAGGGAGGGTGACCAAAAGATTTTTCAGGCTCCAGAAACTTAACCTTGGTTAGAATTTTACAATCAAAAAAGGAAAATAAAAGCATATCTCCAATCTTCAAATTTTGTTTACATTAATTGCTGCGCTTCTACTGCACAAGTGAACAGATTTTTAATCGACTGTACTCCTGATAAGACCTTTCCCTTCAGACTTCCTTCCACATCGTAAAGTATAACATCTTTGTGAGGATGATCACTTCAAACAACACGCGAATACATTTGCAGGGTAGAAACGCTAACGAAAGTACTGTACTGTACTATGATCAGGAAAACTAGCTTACAGATGGGGTTTCAGGGTGCTTCGATCTTTTGAAGTTATTTTTTCGTATGTATAAGTTCATCAAAACAAAGGGAATGAAGAGACCTTTGATCGCGCTACCAACTTGAATAATAAAAGATGTATGTATAATTGAATAATACTGTACTTGTATTGAATTAAATATCTCGCGGTATAATAGTACATTAATTTCTCCATATGGTTGTTCTCTCCTGCTGGGATACATTTCCGGCATATCGGTAGAAGAGTTGGATCGGCACTGGTCCGCGGTTTGTTGTACATTGGTCTACACTCTACACTATTCCAAGCATGAGCTTATGTAGCTGTGGTCTATAATCGCGTAAATACTGGTACTTGACGGGGGTTTTGGGGTATTATTGTTGGAACCTGACCTGTGCGGAGCCCTGGCCCCGCTGTGGGTGACGGACCCGGGCGCGTGCATCAGCTGATTTCCGTGTGTTGATGGGTTAGGCGCCAAGAACTCTGTTAGGGCGCCAAGAACTCCTTTGCCCTGAACGCGTCGCGTGAAACGGCCTGACTCTTATCTCCCCACTCCATGTCGACTTCGCGCAGTGTCGTATGTGGCGTCCCTTGCAATGCCCGTATCGTCGTGGCGGACGTAGATTGGAGTCCCTATCGTTTTTGTTTTCGCGGTATTCGGTTATCTGGCTTCCAAACTGCGGCATACGAAACAAACCAACCATTGCGGATATGTTGACGCAGCAACTGTACATATTGTCGCCAAAATCCGGTTTCGAGATGTTCCGGGCGTTTTGCGTACATCTCATTGCAATGCATACTCTGCTATCGCGGGCTTGCATCGCGTGTAGATCCACCTGTCGCTAACGATTTCATCATTAATACCTTAGCCTTTTGGATGTTATAAGCGTTTCGTACCTTTCTGTAATATTGCGCGCAATGCGTTGATCATGGTTTTTTTTTTCGTTTGGCGTTAGAAACCAATGATTCTCCATCAATTCAGTTTTAATCAGTACTGTAAAATGCGCAGTCCCAGAGGGACTTTTATGTCTCTCTGGGAGAACTTGTTCCTAACCTCCACCATGTCTTGAAGATAAAAATTCAAATTTGCCTACAGTATTGGTTTTGTTAGCTTCATGGGATGATTATCTCTTGACAAATTAGCTGGAAGTTCAGATTTTGGTGCGTTCTTCATATATTGCTTGTCATCACTTCGAGCAAGGGTTGGTAGTCCTGGTTTTGGAGGAATGGTAATGAACTCTCGCAGTCCATCGTTTTGCTGGGCTTATGACTGTCACCTTCCGAATTAGCAGGAATGACTCAATATAGAAAAATCTTCTAACGTGACCTTATGCAATGCTCTGATTTTTAGAGCATGTGTAAATCAAGGATTAGTTCGAATGACACGAGATAATCGTTTTGGTATGTGCGCCTTTTTAGAGTCGAGTACTGCACAAGGATTACCGTATTCTCGGAAGAAGGTGATAACGTTTGTCAGAGACAGTCCTGGCATAAACGAAGAACACTGTTTTCGAAAGACACTGTTGAATGAATTCGTGATTGATCAAAGCTTAGATTATGTAGTTAGTTTCCGTCGGGTAAATCCTGGACGACTTCAGAATTCATAGACTCCGGAACTCCTGTCGGTGTTTCCTACAGTATTTTATCTACTCCGTGTGAGATACGGAAAACAAATGCTTGGGATCAGCAATGCATTGTTCCTCGGGCTCTGCGTGCTGGAGATAAGGAAAGGATGATCGGGCTGATGTTTTTTTTTCGTCAGGGTGTTCCATGTTTGCTATGCTAGCGTTGTACTGGATTTCAGTCCCGTGATTTGTATATTTTCCTCTCGCTCTTCCACAGAGTCTCGTGCATGTACTGAAGCACCGAAAAACCTTGACAGAGCCCGAGGTGCGCTACTATATGTGGCAACTAATCGAGGGTGTCAAGTACATCCATTCAAAGAACATCATCCACCGCGATCTCAAGCTGGGCAACATGTTCCTCACCGAAGAGATGGTGATGAAGATCGGGGACTTCGGTCTCGCAGCGCGTGCTGATCCGACGTCACCGTCCAAAGCGTGAGTAGACCCTCGCTTTTTGCTACCTTTGCTTTATTTTTTTTCACCAGCATGTATTGGGAAAATTTGATCAAACCTCTTTATTTCTCGAGTGGTCTTTCCTTTCGAGCTTGTTCACTCATTTTAAAAGACGAGACGTGATCCTGGGAACCGACGGAAAAAAAGACCCCAGGCAAAATTCAATCGGGTTAAGAGCGTCCGTGACAATTATTTATTCACTCGGTCAACTTTTTGTATATTTTCCAAAATGCAGAAAAGCTTTGCTTTGGCATTGTTTTGAAATGACCCGCTTTTACATCTAGAACGCGCTGTTCATTAATACACTCCCGAAACAATGTTATAGGCAGATTAAGGCAAGTTTAAAGCGAGGCTAGCCCCTTAAAAAAATCGGGTTATGGATGCTTTCATCCTGACACGGGGTAAAAAATTCGCTACGATACCACACAGAGCTTTTGTCTGACTGACGAATATTTCCATGCGTCTCTTCTCTTAATTACTTGTGAAATCATGAGCGATAATTTGTTTGCTTCGCACGTCAGCTTCATCGATTACTCGACATCTCAGAGATATAACGTATTCGTTTTTGTGTTTCGCTGGTATGTGCGCTCGTGTTTCTGTAAAAAAAAAAACGACTTTTCTGTCATTCGTGAGCAAAGTTTTGGAAGCTCTTAGAAAAGGCTTCTCAACCCGAGGGATTACAGGCGAAACTTACACTTCGTGCGTGGAACACAATGGGCCTATGTGAAATGTTTATGCAATAGTTTCGGGCTGACGTTAAGTTTTCCGCATGAAACCACATCGTAAGATATACGACACGGGCTCGAAGTAATTATGCTGAGCTTTCTATTGTTCGAACTCTCAGCAGAGACTTTCTGAAATGATGAAATCATACGATTTTCTCCGGGTTTCATCCGCCGCGTCCGCAACGAGGCGACTGCAATTCCAGGCGCCTCGTTTCATCTTCGGGATGCCTGCTTGCATGATGAGGCATGTTCGCTCGAGCCCTTGTGCAAATTAGGCCTTGTTGTTTTTGGCCGGGTTGCGGTGGGGCGCGTTTTGCGTGGGGTCTGCGCTGCAGGTGTTGTGTGTGACATGGTCGAGGTTGCCACGCCTTCGGGTTTTGCAGGTTCGCGTCTTGCATAAATACTCGAGCTAATGACGTGAGGCTGTTGCCTCTCCGCTCTCGTTTTCTCGCCCTTGAAATTGCTGTGAACCGTGGATTATTGTTTCTTGTCGACTGCTTCCCCCCCCCCCCCTGAAACTTACACGCTTGAGCAGGATAGGGGCATCGTTCTCCACTGTGAGCAATCTCGGAAAAAAATTGCGAGCAGCTCGGCCCCCCTTTATTTTCTCCACGAAAAATTGTTGGTCTATTGAGTAGCGAACGGTTCTTGACTTTTTGCCCTTCAAACGAGAGCTTCTTGATGCAATTACCCTTTCGACGATCGCTTGCACAGTTCGTTTTCGACTGACCTGAATGTCGAATCGGATAATTTTCTTCGACTTGAATCTTTGAGATTGAAATTAAAATAATGCTCCCGCCTGCAAAAAAAAGAGTCCTCACGTTGAGAGTACCGCATTGACGCAAATAATGTACAACGCGTATTCAAGCCCCATCCCCTCCAAATCTTGCTAGAAAAAGGGGGTTCGCATCATGAGCGAACATTAATCATGGGGCTCGTGTGAAATTACCAGATTTTCTTTTGAAAGCTTAAGCGCGCGCCGCCTACAGGGGCGTGCTATATTGAGTGAATACGGGCTGTATGAACACATGGAACATAATTTTCTGTCACATTACTTTGTCATCCAGGGGCACGTCATTGAAGCTTAACGCGATTTCTGCGGATTCTGTGGATTTTTTTCGTGAGAAATCGAATACCTGCGCGCGTCCTCTCATAGTACTCTCGGTTTAGTATACGGTGTTGTACTTCAATTCCAAAAAAATAATTGCAAATAATTGGATAATTAGCAATTGTAGTTATCTCTGTTGAGGGTAGGTGTTGTGAGTCTTAACTTCTGGGCCTCTTCTACATGTTCATCATGTTGGGCTCATCACAATAAGCGCTGGTGTCTTGTTTGTGGTTAAGGGTTCATAGATCAGATTGTGTCGAGATTTTGGCAGCTGGAAGGACAAATGACGTTGTTGCTACTGAAGGGAAATTGGCAATCTGAAGGCACAACACATTTTTCCACCAACTACGGGAACATCACCAGCTTTGTGAAGTCACAGCCGGGAAGCATTTCGGGACGATGCCACCGGATGAAGGGTCGTTTCCCCGTGTGAAAGTATTGTTTAAGGACTGGCATGGCGATGGGTTCAGACGAGGGTTCCCAGACGAAAGAAGGGGATTTCTCCGGGCGGGCTCCCCTCGTCCATTGACGGCTGCCATTAGACCGACGGTGCGAAATTACTAACTAACACGCTCCGAAGAAAACCAGGTTCATAACCCGAACAAACTTACCTTCTGTGTGCTTCATTCGGGGGTTTCCGTTTCCGGGTCAGAGAAGCCATTTCAAGGCGTGCTCAATTTTTCGCTCGGATCCCACCGCCTTTCTCCTTCGTGCGAATCGACCCGAGTTCAACGCAACGAAATTACGGCCGAGGTTTCGGTTTGGCTTCTGTTTTTGTATTCTTTGGATCCGACCTCAGGCCTGTCGTCATGAATCGTGGGAATTTTCTGCTGGAAATACGGGTCCCCGGGGTCCCAGGGAAAGTGTAAGCTGCTTTGACGTAATCCATGCTTGAGTTACACGCTTTAAGACGTAACCGAGTCCTCTCGATGATGCATTTATAGACGGCTCCCAAGCTTTCCTTCGCTATGAATGCCACCGAAATGCATTGGTATATTTTTTACATGAAAAAGTCGTGCGCCCGAAATCCACCCGCAGGTTTATTTCATCACCCGCTATCGAATAAAAGCATTTTCTTCAGATAAATTATCGTTACTTATGATGCAAGAAATCCAGGCCTGTGATTGTTTCAGAGTGAATAATTGGTTTCTCGAAACGAGAGACGCTGTTCCGCTTAGCGTTCAATCTTAGTTATTCTAGGGTTGGTTTGGAGTATTTGTCAGTTCTTCGCTTTCTTTGTTTTGAGTATTGCGGATGGAATTCTATTTTGTTTTCTGAACACCTCCAATTTTTCCTTGCCTGAGTGGAAATCAATGAAAGACAGGGGAAAGGGCACCCAATAATGGCGATAAAAAATTTCATTTGTCAAACGCGTCATGTAAAAATTTCTGTTTTCAACGTTAGTGTTGATGCTACAGATCTGACACCATTATTTAATGGAATACGTGTTCTGATCCTGCCAAGTGGTGAGTTTGTGACGCTGAATATGAAGGTTGCTTTGATAATTTTAATTACTGTATATGAGCGAAGAGGTTTCCCAATTTTACTGCCAGAAAAGTCGTGACTTACTACAGTATCAGAGGCTTCGGTCTAACTATTGGTCCTACGGTGGGTGTGATTGAAAGGTTGCCTTGTGACCCAGAAACTTCGGCACCGAGAAAGAACTTCATTTTATGATTCTGAAACATATGAAACACTTGTCCGTTTCAGCGATTGTCGAGCTTTTCTGTGCGATATCAATTTACCTTTTTCCCGGAGTTTCTGAATTTCTTTTAACTGGGGCAGTTTTTCGGATTTGACCGTCGGCCGATCGCAGTGTTGAACAAGTAGCGCGATTTTTCATTCCTAGAAACTGTTTTATCACCTCGTGTCATCGCGGCCTCGTTGGTTTGCTCTGGGTTTGATCGAGGATTTTCGATGAGGTGAAGCGCTTGCTGCAGGGCTTACTTCGTTGTGAAAGGAGAGGTGATTTCGCGAGACTGCGCGTATCATGCTGATTCGCCGTAGGAGGTGAATGTCCGTGCCATCGCCTCGCTCGGGTCCCGCGAGTGCGTTGGCCCCGTAATATCCGTTCAAACTCACCCCCCCCCCCCCCCCCCCCCCCCCCCCCCCACGGGTCCCGCGGGTGCGTTGGCCCCGTAATATCCGTTCAAACCCCCCCCCCCCCCCCCCCCGAGTTCCGTGGTTCACACGTGCCCTTACTTGCTCAGTAGAAAACCCTGGGATGAACCCTCATTCTCGCGGCGAATTGCGTCCGGCGGAATTGTCCTCCCGGCTGCTGCTGGAGGAAGATGGTTCATCGGCAAGTTCCTTCTGTTGAGTTGGAAAGGAACGGGAAACTTGACCCCTCGCATTGTCACATGCCAAGTCAATTTTTGAGACGTTTTGAAACTGCTGCATGATAGATGGATGGCGTGGAGAAATTGAGGGCGAGAGGAAATGACGGGAGAGAAAATTTCGGTCATTGCCTCACCATTTCAATGGCACAGTACTTCTGTCGAGTTTAATGTCATCTGGTTCACTTCGCATCGGAAAGGTGGTCTTGACTTATTTTGGTCGCTTCGCAAAATTTTATTTTACGATTTGTGTTCGAAATTTGGTATTTGGTTTCATCAATCGAGTCGTCGAGGGTTGCTTCGGAATAATAATTATAGATTCCATGGGGAATTAAGATTTCCTAAGGTTCTTTCCATATTTGAAAGTATTCTCCGTGGGCCGTTCTATTTTTTTTCGTTCTTCCTAGTACAATAAAGTTCCAGAAGTGAATAACGGAAAGCAAACAACTGAATGCATGTTTGTACAGTGTCATGGCATTTTTAGATCAGTTCATTGGGGATTTAATAAATATGCTTCCTCTCCATATTAGTTAGAATGGAATATCATTACGAACATGGAATGCAATTCCATCCTCGAATGCAATTTCTAAGCATCGGGCGATCACACCAATATTAAAATTAAATTTCAATATCAAATGAATTTCCATGATTTCTGTATTTTATACTGGCAAAGGCATTTGGTCATGAATTCGGATAATTGTGGCTATTTTGTACCTCACGGCAGAGTGATGAGCTAATGACCCCGCAACATCGCGATGTGTTCGATGCATCACGTTCGATTCGGGTGCCCTGAAGATCTGCTCGGAGACCTTCGAAATATTTCTTCCGTTTTCCAATTGTAATCTGCTTATGAACCCCAGAAGTGACCTGACTGTAAGCACGCGGACCACGATCACGTCTGAACTGCTGAACCTTGAAGAGGACCGAACCATTACTATCGGGAGTTTTGTTTCTTCATTAAAAGATCAAACTTTTAAGGTCAGTCGATGACTTCACGCAGTACCCAGCATCTTAAAACGTCGTGTATCAATATTCCGCGAAATGAACCATTTCGGGGAAGCGCCACCCTCCGGGTTTTCTCGTTCATTCTGCGTTTTCAAAGGCATAACTGTATTATATCCACGAGTGGCTTGATGGAATCGCCGTAATTATGCGATTTAAAGCCACACGCTATATTGGGTAGCCCCCTGATTTTGGACAGTGATTTAAGTTTAAAATCTAGACATTGAGCGAAATGGTTAAAATATTGGAGGAAAAGTCCCGTGCAGCCGCTGAAACATATTTTTAAAACTACCGTGATTTCTATCGTTTCTGTCGATATTATTTATATTGATAGCTACTCGCCTCATAAATGAGGATGCTGCTAGTATTTTGAGTACACTGCCCCAAAAGTGACGGGTGCGGCCTGTGCGCGAGAATGCCGAATCGTCGATGTTACTTTTCCCGATTTCTGCGCTCCCTCATATTTACTTATTTCCTCTTTATTTTTACCGTAAACAGTGGGGTTACAATTTCGAAAACACAGATTCCAACTTTTCGTTTGCCCTTTGAAATGCTGACCGGTGTAAGGTTTCTACGGTATGCAGCGACTTGCCAGAGTAGCTATCACGCCTAGATTACGTAGATTGGAAGGGCTAGATGTAATTTTATTCTTTGTTTCGAAGACGCAAACTGTTCCTAGTTCCTGCTGCATCTACCCAAGCGCGTTGTCATCATCGGTAATTACTTGAGTGACTGAAGCGGATCTCAATAGTTCCAGGTAGCCACATCGAAGATATCAGTCTGAAGGCGACTAATGGGAACAAGGTACTTGCTCTCCTGAATAGCGTAAATGTTCCCTTGTTACCGAGTTGCTGTGAATGCTGCATTCGAAATTCGATGACAGGAAGTCGTTCCCCCCCCCCCTATCAATTGTGTGATCCTTGGTCTGAAAAGATCTTTTTGAATACAATGGCATGGCTGTTGTGTACGGTGGATCAGTCTACATTTGTATGCAAAATTCAGCGTTTCTCCCAAGATAGCGTTCATGGCTAAGGTTTGATTGGATCTCTTGTGTTGTATTTTTCCGGCTGTGGAATTTATATGGCGTAACGGGACCCGCGTGAATTGGATCTTTCCATCCTATGTTTTTTTTAAAACTTCGTGCTCGCTATATCTGGATATTATAGAAGGAGCTCGCAAAAGCCAACGGCCTCCACCACCCGTTGCTGGAGTTTCCGTGAGCCACGCGTGTAAAAACTGTCTTTTCTTTATGCCATCGACGCTGCGCCATAATTTTTTCAGTTTGCCTTTTAAGGCCTCAAGTTTTGCGTCGATCAACCGTGTCCCCTGAATAATCTGCAAAGTTTGACATTGATCCTTGCACCAGGCATCCTTGCAGCATGAATAAACTGGAATTTTCTGCTTATTTCTATTTTTCAATTCGTGTTATCTCATAGCATTTTTTGAATATCTTGTAAAATTTCGGTTGGAGAGAGGAAACGAGCTGACCTGTATAAATTTAGGGATTGGAAGCCTTTCAATTCCTCGAGATTGTCCTATCTAGAAGAAAATAAATTAATGATTGGTCCGATTATTGATTTCAGTGAAAAACGCTATGCTCAACGATTCCGGCTTCCAAAATCGGCTTCGTTATGCTAAATGTTTTCCGTGCTTGTTGAAAAGAGCACCGTACCGTTGAATACTTGCAGCATGAAGTACTAAATAGACTTTTTGAAAATCTGCATTTTTGCCACATATGGATTCAAATCTGGAACGATGCTGTTTACAAAATGTTTTTCTGGCCATTTTGTTGCCCATGCGAAAATCACTAGCGCGAAATTGAATGCATAAGGAGTTTGAGTTGCCTTTTCATCCCCTGAGCATTTCTTTTAGGAGGTCCACCTGTCTTTTCTGCTTCCTTATGCTCGTGTTTCAAATTTCGCCTGAATTATTTCGTTAAGGATGATGAGGCTAAAAAGGGAATAGAAAGCATTGACTGAAGCATAAGAATCGTATGCACTCGCTTATCTGCGAGTACTGTATTAGCTTTTTCGAAAGATCGCCTACCAAAATATTGCATTGAGACTCCTAAATTCAATACAACCAATATGTCAATACATCTTGAAAATTTTTCTGTACTTCGCATAGCTGGAAATCCTGCATTTTTTTCGTGCTAAGGTCTCGTGATCCGACCATCCAATTTTTTCCAAATCTCATTTAAATGGGACGATTTGGTCAGGTTGGGAAGTCATGGCGAAAAGTGATGTTTATTCTGTGTTCATTTTCATTCTGTGTTCATTCGGTATGGCTTTTGCACTTGGTGCTGAAAGCAAGGCCGAATTTTTCGGCGGCTTGAATCGGAACGCGGCCGTCTTCTTCGCGCTCGCGTCAGTTCGGTAATCCGGATGGATTTACGCCTGCTTTACGGATGATAGACCAGTTTGTGACCGGGAATGACGTCGTAAAATCGTGTGTTCCCTTCGCGAGGTTTGTTTCGCTCGTCCCCCCCCCCGAGCGTATGTTCATAGAACGAGGGCAGCTGGTATCTGGGCAACGCGGCGTTGGTACCTGGTTTGGTTAGGGTTCATCGGCTCAAAAATTCGTCGCTTTAAACTTGACGCTCTGAAATATATTCGCTTGTTAATTTTCGAGACTTTATTTTCCCCAAGGTTGAATTATGAGCTTCGCGTCGGAGTGGCAGGGTTTTTTTTTTTTTTTTTTTTTTTTTTTTATTTTTTATTTTTCTTAAGTAAAGGTGGGACGAGAGTGATCAGACGGTTCGTCGTTCGTCAAGCGTTTTCTCCCAAGCTCCATTGCGTTTCTTGTTTTTGTTTTGCATGAGCTGTCGTTCGCGCCAACTCCACATTATGCAATAAGCGGGAGAATGGTAGGTGAGCATCCGTTTGTCAGTCAGATGTGTGCTCTCTCGGGTCGTGGCTGCCGTAAAAATCAACACGTTCCTGAGGAAAACGCAGCGTCGTGGGAGAACGTTCCTCATGCGCGGTCTTTGTTGACTTGCCCCCGCTGTTGGAAGACGAGGAATGATTGCTGGCTGGTTACTTCGTGTGAGGAGAGGGAGTTCGTGAAAGTTCTTGACCGTCCGCAAAACTTTCAACCAATCGCTGCTGTCTTGCGTTCATTTTTCTTCCTTTCAAATTATTCAGAGGACTTTCTTACCTGGGACTGACGGAGGGGCAGGCAATACATTTTTCTAATTTCTGAACATCTTCAATTCGCGGTTTCTGCAGCCTTTTTTTTTTTTTTTTTTTTTATTTTTTTTTTTTTTTTTTTTTTTTTTTTTTTTTTTTAGAAACATAATGACCTGAATTCCAGATTATCCCCACCTTGAGTAACAAACTTTTTGAAAAACGCTCAAAGCTAAGGTTTTTGGAGTCAAGCTGAACCTTCAGGTCTACCGCACGTACTTCATACGTTTCGATTTGCGCAGCGCCCACAGAAAATAGACGAGGACTTCCATGTTCTTCGCGAGATGAACGCTGTAAAAATGGGAAGCTTTTATTTCTAGCAAAGCAATTCGTTTTCTAGGCCTGTAGGAAGGCTCGTGGAGCTCCGTAATATTAATTTCGAAATAAGGCTTCACCACAGCTGACGACTCCATAAAACCTTAGCTTTGAGCGTTTTTCAAAAAGTTTGTTACTCAAGGTGGGGATAATCTGGAATTCAGGTCATTATGTTTCTAGCCTATTTTTCTAGGCCATCCTTACTGATTTTTTAGGATATTTTGGTTTTATAGGGTATTTTGTCTTGGGAAAATGTCAATTGATTTTGATTTTGTTAATTCTTTCTTTCGGTCGTCGCTTTTCTTTTCCCGGTGTTTTCGAGGAGCCGTTGAAGGCGGGTCATTAAGGACTCCGCAGATCACCTGTTGAAAACGCCAGTCCTACTTCCTGCGTCCTGCGCATCCTTGTACGGGGATGTGAATAGTTCTCACTTGATTTAATCTAAGACCTTTTATGGCGACACTGATCATGACCAACTGCATGTTTTTTTTCTGAGAATGCCACCCGTCATGAGGTCATGACTTGGCGATTAAAAATGTTTAATGCTATGCGTAAGTTTTCCAGGAAAGGTCTGTAAAGATGCCTGTTGTTCATTGGGCAGAAAAGCAGTAAAGTATGCCATGCATGTTTAGTATTGGTTTTGTGTCCTGAGCGTTGTAACTCAGAACTCCGCTACGTAGTTGACTCCATCCACGAAAAGTTGTTCTCTCGACAGCGTGGAAGACGGTCCTTCGCTTTTAGGGCCGTTCTCAATCTTTTCGGAATTTTTGTTTGTGCTTGTATGAAGTGACAGTACCCTCCTGTTGAGCAGAAAGTAGGTCCCGATGTTTCATACAAAACCGTGTCTAGGAGTTCCTCCTTTTTTTAATGGCGTGTGAAGCCTGGATGCCAAGAAGACTGAAAGCGCTCGGCACGCCTGCCGACACGTTTAACCTCGTTGCTTGAAAGGCTCGTCGCAGGGAAACGTCATGTTTTGCACTTGATGCGAGCGGCTTGGTTGGTAATTGAATAGCAAAAAATTCGGCCCAGGTTTTGAGTCCAAGAAGCGGAGCCCCGATGACCTGTATAATTCGCATAAATTCAGCGTCGGCGCAATTTCAGGCGCTGCCGTGGTTCGTGATGAAATGACGGCGCGGAGGACTTGAGAGTGGGATTGAATACAAGAGTGGGTGAATGAGGGCAGATGCTCGTTGTCTGCGGGCTTATCATCGTGATCCCATTCGGGGTCAATCGGCTTCATGCCGGGGTCAGCGGGTCTTCCTGTTCGTGCTGCTCCAAGCTGGAAAAGGGGATTTTTTTGACGGTCGTTCGTGGCGCGGAGCGGAAGTGTCAACGCCCGCCGCTGCTGTTTTCCGCTCGTGCTTTGCCTGAAGAAAAATCGGGCGCGATCGACACGAAGATCGGACCGGAAGAATGCCTCGGTTTCCTTGTTTCGCGGTGTGCTTTCTCTATGTGCACTACTGACGTAAAGTCTTTCTTCTGGGTTTAGTTGAAATTTACTGTAAGTTGAAGAAATTATCTGCACACAATCTGCAGCATGGAAGCCATTTTCGAGAGTTTCAGTTTATGAAAAATTTATTTTTGAAGAGAAAGATGTAAGATGTGACCGAAAAATATCTTAGTTTCCCTGTTTCGCGGTTGAGGTTTTATCTCGCTGGTTGCTGACGTCGAGTCTTCCTTCCCCGATTTCCACACAAAGCAGACTGAAAAAAAAAAAAAAAAAACTCGCATCGTTTTTATTTCTCTAAATATATATCCCATCTGTTATATCATTGCTTTGCAGTACAAAGCCAGTTGCAAATGAATGTGGTGATGAAAATGCAATGGGAAGAGCTGTTTTGCGCCTTTTGAAGGATACTGTACTGCAAGTCTCCGAAGAATGTCCCACGTGTGAAGTGGGTCTTTACTTGAATGATTATAGGCCGCGCACTGATTTTTGTGATGATTCTATGAAAACGAATATGAGCTGACCTGCAACCTTGCGCGGAAACTGGCATGAAATAATAAGTGACTTTTTTATGTATATTTGATTTCTCATATAGCATGAGGTGTTCCAATGCACTCGTGAACATCGAAAATGGTATTAAAACGGCGATTTTTCAAAATGAAGATAACGGTTCATGAGCTGCGTTTGTTGCTTGAAAATGTAACTTCCCACGTAGGATCTGAATGTACTTCAGCCCTCAGCTGGTTGATCGATCGATCGGTCAAGCAATTTCACCGTATGGAGAATTCAGTCGTCAGCAAAAGGGAAGTTTGTGATCGCGTTTTCGGCGTTCAGAAATTGCTTTTCGAAGTATCGAAATGGATTACTATGTCCCGATTCTGCGGACTGAATGCTCTGAATGGGGATTGCGAATTTGTTCAGCCGCGGATAGAGCTTTTTTCTTATTCTTGAAAGTGAGCGAAAAAGTGATCTTGTGCAGATTTTATTGAATGCAACTGGGACACGGTTATTCTCCCAGGGTCGAATCTCATATCCGCTGTTCGGAAACAAAAGCAGCGAACCCAAAATTCAGCGATAATTCTGAACGGAACTTGCTCGCCATTTCATTCGAAACCTATCGTGTGATTTCAAGCTGAATGAGCTTTGTTCTCCCGTGCTGAAGGAAAGGTGCTGGTGATGATTGTGTGGAAAGCCGTCTGCGGTCTTCTGATTCTGCACAACGATTCTTTCGTGCGATGCTATGTTTCTGATGCAATTTCGTGGTTCACTTTCTCGGGTTTACGATTTTCAGACTTTCTCGTGTTGCTCGCGCTAACGCGAGTTCTTAATTTGAAATACAGTAGTGGAGTTGAAAGCTATTTTAGATTAGCTAATCGTATTTGTTCGAATAACTTTTCTAATAATCGCTCTTACCATGCTTCGATTTTTTCCTGGCGGATTTTTCGCTTGTCATAGTGCGAACTACTTGCTTTGCTTCAGAAACTGCATTGTGGGAGTAATTCCCACCTTTTATTCTGCCGGCAATCTCATCAAGGAGATGCGGTTTTCGTCTGATTCCGGCGTATAGTGAAGTACTTGAGCGCATGGTTTTATTGTCCCTGAAATGATATTTCGGGTTTACTACAGAGATTTTCATCCGTGTGGTGGATTTTACAGTACTAGGTTCAAGACAGCCTAGTGTTCACGTACCACCTCCGCTGAGTACCATCTGACCAACGCAGTACTTTCTGTACAGAGCCTTCCGTGTCTTCAGGCTTCAACTAACTCAAGAACCTTATCCTTGACTGGAGTTAATTGAACATACATTTAATAATAAAATACTCGTCTGGGCTTCACGTTCAAATTTTTCATTTCCCGCGGAATCGTGTACCTCAGTTATTTCAAACACTGGTTCTGTCTCCAACCCTTGGCACCCATATTCATTTTTCTCGGACAATGCTGAGCATCGCTTCTACCTGGCAAGTGTTTCAAACACCAGGGTACGCCTTCCACTGAGTAATTGATCCATTGTAAAAAAAAAAATGGTGTACTGATCTTACGAGCAGCATTCTTGTTCGAAATTTGTTTGGTCTGGAATAAGAACGTTCTTACTGTCCGCCTGGCGAATAAATTGCACGAGGCCAAACGTTGGAATTGAAATCGCCCGGCTAATTGCTGGAAAAACAGTCGTTGTCTTGAAATTGAAATATTTCGTGGAAATCTGGATCAGTTGTACAGTACAGTAATTCCGCGTGAACTTCGTGGATGCAAAAGCTCCTTTATTTACAGAATTTAAAAACGTGCGTCTCGCGCAATGTTGAAGCTTTTGTCGCCTTTCGTTGTATGTTGGGGTATTTGAATAGATTCCCCCGTTCGTTTTCTGGAAGTCTGAGAACGTTCGATGCTCCCCGGTCAGGGTGGAAAAGTTGGCTCGACGTTCGAGTCACGTGAGGAAAGATAATGAATAAAATACCTTTGCCCACGGCGAAGACCCGAGTTGCTTGCAACCGTGATTCCTGAAGATTTCGGAGAAGTGGTAAAGGTGTAATGCCTCGAGCCACGGTCAGGGATTTATGTGTTGGCAGAAAGGCATCTTCAAGCACGAGATAATGCGAAGCCCGGGTTGTACCGATAATTTCAGCGCCGAGCTCACGAGCTCGCCTAGATCCATAATCAATTACTGCATGAACATTTCTTCTCTTTCTCACTATTTTCTTTTTCTCTCACTGGTATTGTTCGCCAGAGACCCGAAGTATGCGTGGGGCGGAATTTCGCCCCGGGCGAGAAGCATTCCTCGACTCATGGTGTTTTTTCTTCTTACCCGCAGGACGATTTGTGGGACGCCGAATTACATCGCACCGGAAGTTTTGGGGAAGATGGGCCACAGCTATCAAGCGGACATCTGGGCGATTGGTTGCATAATGTGAGTGCCTTGTGATTAGCATGTCGTTTTGTATCGTATCTTGCCGTGTCGTGAAATGGCGAGCAACGTCGTAACTTTTTGGTGGAATGCGCGGTGCTCGGACAGCTGAATGGCCGATGCGCGCCTGGCGCCGACTCCACGCCGAGTTTTGCTCTCATTTCCGAACTCGGCTAATTCTCGTTTTTGCCAGCTGTACTTTTCTTGCATTATTGTATTCGTATCCGCTCCTCTGTTGGAGGGATTCTGCAATCTTGCCTCCCAGCACCCTCCTAGCCAGCATTGCGAATTGTGCCACTCGGTATCGGGATTCAACTCGTCGGGGCTTTGCCCTACTTTCCTCCGCAAATCGTGCACTTCTTGAGCAGTTCCGGTACATGGCATCGATATTATTTCTCGTATAGCAAGCTTTAAATCGAGCGCCTAGCGTATCCCCGATTTTGAGATTGAATGGGAACACAATATTGTAAAGTAAAATCCAGGCACGAAAAGCTAGGCTGTTGTGAAATTACATTTTTGTTTTGCTGAAAAGAATGTCGCCACGAGATTCTCCCAAAATCTTGAATAGCGGTTTATGTTTTCAATCGAGAAGGCACATACAGTACTATTCTTTCCAATTCAGGATACACGTATGCCAAACTGCGATTTGCTAGCAGAATCTACTTTATTCTTCGAATGTGTATTGTTTGAAACAGGTTATTGAATTCTGAAGAAAAACCGGTGGCCACTGATGTCAAGATGTTTTCGCAAAATTCCTCTGATTTTTCTTTTTTTTATTCTTTGCTTCATGGCAATCACTGAATTATATTCGAGTATCCTCAATAGGGCTTAAGGACTCTTGAAACACGCTAATTTTTTTGGTGAACTTGTTCTCCGCACGGTTGTAGGGTTCATTTTAAGCCCTTCGTACTGGTTTTCAGTTCAACTTTAGTTTGCGAACGATTATTGGAAAGTTCTGATGTTAACTATCAGACCTTGACTCAGTAAAAATCACGTTGATCATCCCGGCGTCTACGAAGACTCCAGATAGGGATGCAAAAGTCGGACACAACTTATTCAACAAGCCTCGTAATGTCAGATCTAGGTTCTGGCTAAAATTCGCAAAAAAAAGCGTGGCCTGGCAATTCCGTCAAGCACCAGATGTGCGGATTCGGGAAATTGAAGACGTCTCGCTGATGTTCGATGTATCATCAGGTATGCCATGCTGGTCGGTCAACCGCCGTTCGAGACAGCAACACTGAAAGAAACTTACTTCCGGATAACCATGAATAAGTACTGCCTGCCACTGACGCTGTCCACCGAGGCCCGGAACCTGATCGCGCGACTCCTGCACCCGGTGCCCACGAGTCGCCCGAGCCTCAACCAAGTTCTCAACGACGAATTCTTCAACGCTTACATCCCGCCGGTTCTTCCTACTTCCTGCTGCGTTGAAGCACCCAAGTTCAAGATGTCATCCGCAATGCTTACTCGGTAAGTGTAAAAAAAAATCGAGAAAATATTGCAGGGATCGCCAAGTTCGAATGCGTGACTCCTATCAAACAGCAGCGGGCCCTGTGCTTCTGATATTCCCGACCGTATTTTTCTTATCTTGACTGTTGATAGTTTGCTGCTTGAAATTGGGCAAAATTATTTGAGTTTATCGGAAATACCGCGATGCGGGTCACGCAAGTGCCATTAAAGTGTACCCAATTTGGATGACCTCAACCTGGCGAAGGTATGCCCAATAAGAGAGAATATTTACTTGAACGCGTGAAAAATAGCTTTCAAGTTCCATCTGCTGAGCGATTTTCATGGATGCAAATTATCTACGTTTTCCTTTATCTGGACAATTTTAAGAGAAAGTATCTTGCGCGACATTTTTTTACGAAGTTCATTCGATCTTTGAATGCATCGATCCCTTACGCCTTCTTGAAAAACCAATTCTGTGTTCGATAAAGCTCTTTTCCTCCAGGTTTTGCGCATGTTTTTCAAACTATCACTGAAGCTTAGCCCTTTGAAAGGGTGGAAAATCCAATTGCGTGGGATTAATTCACGAAGGCTCAATTTCGACCTTGATGGAATTACACGGCGATATGCGAGAATAAATGCTAGAGAAAGATTTTTTGCTCCAGTTATCGGGTTAAGGGAAAAGTAAACGTTCACTGCGGTAAGCCGATTATCTTTAATCTAGATTCAGTCCTTGTGGGGTCTGTCAAGTGATGCGATATGAACATGTCTTAGTGAAAGCTGTCTTTCCTTGAAATATCCGACAATGACGTCGATCCCTTGTTTTTGTTTTTTTTTTTAACGGTCGTAATAGTATCTGAAAGGATCGAGTGTTTCTGGTGATTCTTTGACATTTATCTTCGCACCTTTTGCAGAACACGTGCGTCTCTTGTTAAATTTATGTCATCCTTCACTCGCAGTGAACGTGTATCACTACTGATTGAAGTCGCTGTAACTGGAAGCGATTTGAACGTCGTTGGCTGCCATCTTTGAAAATTTGAAAGCATTCCGAATTTTTGGCGCTGTAAAAAGGTCACATGCGTGTCTAACCTCGGGTTTTGTTTCATTTTCAAGCAGTCGTCCAGAAAGAATGGATGCCAGCTGTGGGCGAACGGAGGAAAACAAATGCATTGTCTCGTCGATGTCAACCCTGAATATTGCTCTGGAATCGTCGCCGAAGGCGGTGCCTGTTTCCATGGATGTTACTCCATCTGAGGTGATTGAAAATCCTGCATCTTTCGGCGTCGTTTAATTTCTCCAAAGGAAAAACAAAGAACTGGCTCGATCCTCGAAGTGCAGTATATCTTTTTCAAAGGATTCATTTCCGAAAAGAAATCCTTCATGGGACTGAGACTTTTTTCTACACCGACGCGAAACTCAACTTTACCGAATTTAATGACAAGTACTATCTAGTGTTAATTTTCAAAACGTCTTGTTACGCTGTACCTCAGATACGTCACGTTCGTGAAAACTTACGGACGTCGGTAAGTGCGAGGTTAGGTGTTAACGGGAATACTAAGTGAAATCCATATCGTTACTCGGTCCACCGACGATAGATTCTTTTTGTAGATAACATCGTTGAAGAGGACTTCCTTATGAATTGATCGAAGGTCTGTCGCGAGACTCGCGATCGCGACCAGAAGATCAATCACAACTTGTCTGAAGAATAAACTACGAATAAAAAAATGTGTAGGGATGCTGCCTGTTATTTGCTGATGGGCTAGAAAAATTACTAATTGGCCTCTTTTTCATCTTATGGGAGTTGGCGCGACGCCGGAAAATCCTGATGAATATCCGAGTGGAATTAGATCTGAAGATCTCGTTTCTTCCGTTAGGTGTCTGCTCCAACGAAGCGAACGGCGCTGGTGAGACGAGAGACCTCCGCTGCAGATTCGACCCCCGAATCGAGACTTTCACGTAGCCAGAGCTTGAAGGACAATCTACAATGCTTGTCCAAACGCGAAACGAAGATGGCTACCAGATCTCGCACGAAACTCGCGACCGCTGTGAGCAACGAGAAGCTGACGATGGGTACGGTGTCCCAGTCGAACCCATCTTCTGGCTATGAATCCACCTCCACGTCTTCCTCGAGTCAGTGTCAATCCAACCCGCAGTCGTCGGATCAGGGACCCGTCACGGGGAACGCTTGCAAAACCCCCATGTTCAACCACGTCGTTGTAGTGACCCTGCGCATGCAGGAGTCCATCAAGCAGTGTCTTCGTGTAATGCCAGCCGGTAGGTGTCGCTGCCACCGTTTGCGAAACTTCGAGTCAATCGTACGATATTCACGAGGGATGATCCATACGATCTGAGATTCCGTTATTTGTTATCACCAGAGGTGTTCGCCGTTTTTTTATTAGATTTTTCATCAATCCATCGTTCAAATTTAAAAATGCTGCGTGGCTTGTAAAATATATTAGAGGAAAAGCTTGAAGTGCGTCTCTCCACGCACTGAATGTAGAAAAGGGTTCATTCACGAGCAGAGTTGCGAATACTGTACATTATTGAATGCACAAGTTATTGAATTGGGCTAACATCATATTAAGCAGGACTTCACTATGTTGCTGAATGTCGCAGTCGTGCAACTGAATTCCTTTCGGAAGCTGAAAAATCTCTGGATACTTTCAATTAATTTTTTAAACTTCTAGATCGTCCTTCATGTGACAGATTCTTGGTGCTTTTTCTGATTAGCGATGACTGATTTCTTCGCGGATTTTATTGAATCTGTTCAGAGTTCAACCATCGTCCTCCTGAGATTTAGGCATTCATTAAGAATGCGAGATGAAATCTCGGGATGAAATATTTGTCTGTGTACTGCACGATAAAAAAAAGCTGAAATTAAAAGATTTGATTCAATGGCTTTTCTAGAGAAGTTATCCAAGTTCTAATTTTGCGGAACGACTTGCGATTGTTACATTTTTACGGATTCAGTAATAATAACTCGTTTTTTTCTCTCGTGATTAGATGTGTGCTGTAATCCATCGCCGAGGAAAGGACCCCAGCCAGTGTTCATTTCTAAGTGGATCGACTACAGCAATAAGTACGGATTCGGATTCCAGCTGTCTGACAAATCCGTGGGTGTTATGTTCAACGACAACACCAGGATTGCATGCTCCGGCGATCGACGGTAATTATCTCGCATTCTCATTCGACGTTTGTTTAATGAGCTTAGTCCTTCATCAGGTGTATATACAGGTTCGTGTGGACTCCGATTGTTCGGACGAATCTCCGAAAAGAGATGTATTTTATGTAAAATGCTGTAGAACTTTTAACTACAGTACCTCCGAACACCTCGGCTCATTCAAATTCTACTCAATTTTGATCAGTTCCTTAGTTTCAACTTTAAATTTTAATTAACCATGTATGGGAGATAACCGTACTTGAGCAGGAATTCCAGGTACAACATTTATGGCTATACCCTGAACAAGGTCATCCGCAGTCAATTTTAAAATTGAATGATTCTATCAGCCGCATACTACTGTACTAGCTGTATATAGCTCCGATAAGGAGAATCCCAGAAATTTTTTCGTACCTTCGATGGAGATGGATTACGGCAATACTCACATGACAAGCAAAAAAGCATCATTTTGCGTGTTTCGTGTTCGAATTATTTTGCTGTAGTGGAGCTGCCTATAAATTGATCAAATCTTTGACCGACCAGGAAAATTTCTTTGTACGAAGAATATTGCTGTGAAGGAATCAGTTGCAGAAAGTTGAGCATTATATCGTATATCAGTCTTATATTTTGGGAAACACGTCACAATATGTATTTGGTCTTATGGAGTCCGTTGAATTTCTCGGTCTGAAAGGGTTCTAGGAAATTTTTATAACATTTGAGGAGATTTAAACCGTCACGATTTGGAAGAAATGTTATGTTCTGGTTTAATTTTATTTCGTTTCGCGTTGCAGCCGCGTCGAATTTTGGGATAGCGAAGGCGGCCTGAGCATCTTCAATCAGGGCAATGTGCCGCAGCCGCTGGAAGAACGGTACACTCTGCTGAGATACTTCGCCAAGTACATGGACGAGAACCTGACCGAAGGCGGCGGGCACGGCGCCCCAGCCCGAGCCGACGTGCCCATGGCGACAAACGGCGCCATGAATGGCTCGTCGTGCGTGTCCACTATTCCGCACATGCGGTGTTGGATCCGGTCTTCGGCTGCCATCATCATGCATCTGAGTGATGGCACGGTTCAGGTACGATGCCGGCGTGATTCATAGTCTCAATTGGTTGCAGTTAGCGCACGTGGTGCTGGATTTTTTATGGCACTGCCGTGCGAATAGTGATAGTAATAATTTTCTGACGTGTCTATATAAATTCCTCGTAGTTATGTGGAGAAGTTGGGCATCTTCGATAAGATCTGCGGTTGTGTCCGTGATTCATTTCGAATCTGTGGTCAGAGCAGCGAATCCGTCTGATGGGGCTGTCTCGAAATTAGATCCGATTCGTTAAGATTGCCTGCTGCTGCATTTGAGTTGTTCCCTCGTTCGATCATTCATGTTTCGTTGGTCTCCGCCCTCTTTTCTTCTTCCTGTAGTTCATTTTCTAATGATCAAGCAACAGATCATTAGATTCTTTTGAGTTTAAATGAGTGCACTGGGTGTGTAACTCAATGTCTATGAATGGAAACTCTGGTGGATAAATTTTCGGAAGATGTTCCCCAGAACGCGCCAAAATCAAACTAACGCTTGCAAAATACAATATCATTCCTATTTTACCCATTTAATTGGAACTCTTCATTTAGTTTCGGTTGCCGAAATACTGTATACTATTCGTCGATCTCGCTGGAAAATTTATGAAGTTCTGTACGTATTTACTCGAAAATAGTCTTCCGGCCTTCGTAAGATTAAATCGTTCTTCGTGAATTTTTGACGAAAGCTCATTATTCGTGGTAAATTTTTGATAGTTCGCTGACCAAATTAAATGATTGAACTGTTCATTTCGTATATTGACCGAACTTTTCCTCGTAGAGTTTATTGCTAATTTAAATTTCCATCTTTTTCCCCCTGAAATGTCTGCCTGAAATAATGGTACGGCCTGTGCTTTCGTGCGGGCTATGATTTCGTAAATATGAAATGCGCATCTTGGCGTGTGTCACCGATTCCCGGAACTGAATTTTAGATTGATACTTACATCAATACAGTCATTGATTTTTTGCATCTTTTTTTATATTTACAGATCAACTTCTTCAAAGACCATACGAAAGTCGTGATCTCAGCTACGGACGACGCGGAGGACTTCGTTCCGAGGCCGACTGTGTTAATCACTTTCATCAACAGCCAGCGCAGCAGCAGTACTTACGATATTGCCTCACTTACGCTTCGCGGATGTGAACCGATTCTGCGCGAGCGACTCGTGTTCGCTTCGTCTGCCCTGGAGCAAATCACGCCATTGAAGGAGAAACAAGTCTAGGGTCGCTGTCAGGTGAACTAGCTGCCCAAGGAGATAATCTCGGAAGAACTTCTAATTTGCTCGCCATTTAAAAAAAAAAAGCTTCTTCGGTGTTCTGTGAATATTGCTTATGGGTGCCTTACAATTCGTGATTCCCCGCCGCGTTCGTATCTGATCCCGAATCGAGTTTTTTGTTTTGCTTTTTCCTGCTTGATTTATTTTTTCCGTGCGACGGGGGGTGGATCCGACTCGCTGTTTCCATATCGAAGCCGAAGGGGCTCGTCGAAATTTATTTTGTGTTCGGTTAGAAGGTCTCTAAGAAAGGCAGGTGTGAGATCCACCTTCAATCCCTCTCCAAGGAGTGAATTACCGTGCGGTTGCTGTGCGTGATCCTTGGCTGTTAGAGCGCGATTGGGTGGGAGATCATCTGCGGAAGTGTGTCTTGGCTGGCTGAGAACTGTGGGTCGGTTTTTTAGGCGAGAAGATTTTGAAGGAGGATGATCTCAGAGGTTCAACGTGCAGCGTTGACTGGTGGGCAAAAAGAAGGGGACAGCGAACCGGGCGATGGTCGACTGAGCCAGAATGTGTGAAATCGCCGCTCTCTGTTTTTGTCTTCCGCTGGCGCTGGAGTGATGGATTCGTGCCTTCAGTTCCAGTTATTCTGATCACACTGCGAAAGCCTGGTGTTCGCGTCTGCTGAACTTGAACGCTGAGCTTAGAGATTCATACTCTCTGGCCTCTGTCCCATCTTACCGCCTCGCGAGCGGACATTGGGGATATGAAGCTCTCAGTGCTGTTTGTGAAATGCTGTGGTGTTGCTTCGGAATTGTGATAACAGGAAAACACTTACAGTAATTTTTTGCATTCGAGTAGTAAAACCCGAAGGGATAATATGCTGGATTATGGCCGAGCATTTTTTTTCAACATTCCATGCGTCGTCATCAGGTCAACTTCGGGCGCTCAAAAGTCCATTGTGTTGATTCCCCACAGGCTTGTTTTCTATAACTCTTGGTCCGTCTAAATTCTGGAAGTTTGCTCATTATTTCAAGCATTTAATTTTTTTTTCTGTAACGAAGGAAAGAAACTGCGGAGGCCGCGCTGTGGTTTTCTTACGCGGGGCGATTCTTGTTTCTTCGGGGAGTCTTGATTAATTTGTTACATCTTGCATTGCGGCCGTAATGCAGTAATTGCAGCGGATACTTTTCGGAAACTCGTACGTGTGGGAACGGTGGGTGCGTGTGGGTGTACATAATTTCGCCGTGGGCATCGGAATCTGTTCGAAGCGCGATGTTGGCGGTACTCTTCATTTAGATCTAGCCCGGCGGCGTTCCCTCGTGGGGACGCCTCGAAATCCGCGGTTGCTGCGCAGCGATTGTGGAAGGAATGAAAAAAGCGATTTGATGTTCGATGTTTCTGTGTGCTGACGCGAACTGGAAGATCATCTAGAATTGAGTGTTGCATTCGTTTCTTGCGATGAGAAACCTTGGGCGAACTCTCCTGAGCCGGGCATTCATAACTCCGTGTTTCATTCACGCTGAACTGCCATCGAAGAAATATGTCCGGAGAGTTTTCTGAGGATCGAATAAATTATCCGTTTGCGGAGACATGTCTTCTATCTCTTTCTTCTTGTCCGACGAATCGTTCAGAAATTTCGCAGTACGCCGACATGAGCCTCTTTGTATACCTAAGTTTGTTGAAAAAAGCTCGAGTGCCTGTATTTCAAACTTCATTTAGGAAAACAAATATCTCGACTCAATTTCCAATAATTTCATGTGAAACGTTTAAAATGCTTGCTATGAACCAGCAACACGTTGCGTTTTTCTGAAGCGAGTGGTGTTACCTTGGCATGAAAATTAAAAATCATCTCCGCCGAGTTTTGGTGGGGTCAACTTCCGGAAATGCTTGGAAACTGCATTGAAAATTGAATTCATTAACTTTTCAAGGATGATTGGAACAGCGATTGTATGTCCCTATCGTGGTCTTCGGATTGTGAAGCATCAGCGAAGCCATGAATTGTATGGCCGAGGTTCTCAATTTTAAAAAATCACTTACGCTGATTTTTAATGCTGAATGATTGCCGAAATCTATTCTCTACCAGTACTGTATCTAAGAGCCGTCACGTATGAATCTTTTAAGGAATGAACATATTACAGTATAATGCCGAAAAACGCGCTTATGAGTGTTAAAACTTCCCAAAAACAACGCTGGAGCTCAATTTTCCTTTACATTGCGATAGATGACTCCGACAAGTAGGTTGGTCCCGCACTCAGTGAGATCACCGGTCCATTTATGAGTGCGCTTGATGAAGGGAATAACCATACGGTGGTACCTCGCAATTCGACGCTAATCTGTTGCCAAACTAGGGTCGAATTGCGAAGCAGTCGAATTGCGAGACACTTTGTTAAATAAAAAAAAAGGTTAGGACAAAAACGCGAGAAAATTGTCCAAAGCAGGTTGAATTGCGGGGCAAGGGTCGAATTGCAAGTCAACCTCCCTGCAAAGTCGACCATCGAATTGCGGGACGGTCGAATCGCGGGGTACGACTGGTATTACCTTCAATGAGATGGGGTGCAATTTAATTCAGTCTCATATCAATTACCTCACACGGAGCAAAAATGGAAACACAGGTCAACGATACTTCAACTATAATCTAAAATTTATATGCAAAAATGTTGTCAATCCTCATATTTATTAAAAAAAAAAAAAGGAAAGTGATGCGCGAGGCTGAAAGAAAGTTCCTGAGTACAATTTCATTTTATTCGGCTTTATGCATGCGTCGCGCGAAATGAACTCTATCCATGTTTAAGAGACGACACTGAATCAGATGAATTATTGCAGAATACATTGAAATACATGGTAGTCATTTTCTTCAACGTGTTCAATACTTTCCCTTCGTGAATCAGGAGTAAGTCTACTCTCTACTGTACTGTATTTATTTCGGCGGTGTCAGTTTAACCGTTTAACGTATCGCGAAAATGGTCTGCATGGGGATCACGCGATTGCCTGTGTGCATCCTTCCTTGGAAAAAAAGAGATCATACTTGAAAAGAAAGACAAATGCACTTTCAGCAACAATCTTTTAAATATTGGGCGAACTCTCCTGAGCCGGGCATTCATAACTCCGTGTTTCATTCACGCTGAACTGCCATCGAAGAAATATGTCCGGAGAGTTTTCTGAGGATCGAATAAATTATCCGTTTGCGGAGACATGTCATCTATCTCTTTCTTCTTGTCCGACGAATCGTTCAGAAATTTCGCAGTACGCCGACATGAGCCTCTTTGGATACCCAAGTTTGTTGAAAAAAGCTCGAGTATTTCAAACTTCATTTAGGGAAACAAATATCTAGACTCACTTTCCAATAATTTCATGTGAAACGTTTAAAATGCTTGCTATGAATCAGCAACACGTTGCGTTTTTCTGAAGCGAGTGGTGTTACCTTGGCATGAAAATTAAAAATCATCTCCGCCGAGTTTTGGTGGGGTCAACTTCCGGAAATGCTTGGAAACGGCATTGAAAATTGAATTCATTAACTTTTCAAGGATGATTGGAACAGCGATTGTATGTCCCTATCGTGGTCTTCGGATTGTGAAGCGTCAGCGAAGCCATGAATTGTATGGCCGAGGTTCTCAATTTTTTTAAATCACTACGCTGATAATTAATGCTGAATGATTGCCGAAATCTATTCTCTACAAGTACTGTATCTAAGAGCCGTCACGTATGAATCTTTTAAGGAATGAACATATAATGCCGAACAACGCGCTTCTGAGTGTTAAAACTTCCTGAAAACAACGCCGGTGCTCAATTTTTCTTTACATTGCGATAGATGACTCTGACAAGTAGGTTGGTCCCGCACTCAGTGAGATCACCGGCCCATTTATGAGTGCGCTTGATGAAGGGAATAACCATACGGTGGTACCTCACAATTCGACGCTAATCTGTTGCCAAACTAGGGTCGAATTGCGAAGCAGTCGAATTGCGAGACACTTTGTTAAATAAAAAGAAAGGTTAGTACAAAAAAGCGAAAAAATTGTCCGAAGCAGGTTGAATTGCGGGGCAAGGGTCGAATTGCAAGTCAACCTCCCTGCAAATTCGACCATCGAATTGCGGGACGGTCGAATCGCGGGGTACGGCTGGTATTACCTTCAGTGAGATGGGATGCAATTTAATTCAGTCTCATGTCAATGACCTCACACGGAGCAAAAATGGAAACACAGGTACAACGATACTTCAACTATAATCGAAAATTTATATGTAAAAATGTTGTCAATCCTCATATTTATTTTTTTTTTAAGGAAAGTGATGCGCGAGGCTGAAAGAAAGTTCCTGAGTACAATTTCATTTTATTCGGCTTTATGCATGCGTCGCGCGAAATGAATTCTATCCATGTTTAAGAGACGACACTGAATCAGATGAATTATTGCAGAATACATTGAAATACACGGTAGTCATTTTCTTCAACGTGTTCAATACTTTCCCTTCGTGAATCAGGAGTAAGTCTACTCTCTACTGTACTGTATTTATTTCGGCGGTGTCAGTTTAACGTATCGCGAAAATGGTCTGCATGGGGATCACGCGATTGCCTGTGTGCATCCTTCCTTGGAAAAAAAGAGATCATACTTGAAAAGAAAGACAAATGCACTTTCAGCAACAATCTTTTAAATATATAGTGGAATCACCAAGACGTGAATTATCATACAATTGGAAACCGTCAAATGAATTCATGAATCGCAATCAAAACACAAACATGCGACTGACAGATGCTGAAACCAACAAATGAGGCATTTTCCATGGATAAAAATCAAATGATCCAAAAATTTGCAACAATTTTAACCACATCATTATTCGGCGCATCAAAAGAAAAAAAGAAAAAGCGTGTCAACGGCAAAGGAAAACAAACGAGGCATTTTTCCCAAACATGACTGCAGAGATTGGTCCATTAAGTATAAAATAATCACGTGATCACTAAGATAAAATCTATGCCACATACGGTATGAAGGCACACAACACACATAACTCTCCCAGTGCACGTTTTCATTAACTTTCAAGATAGCAATTAAAACAAGCAGGAGAAATCAAGCCTGGCTTCAGCAACGAATGTTGCCCAATGATTACTTACAAAGAATTGCTTTCCATGTGACTTATCAAATTTCCACGCATAAACTTGTTTGCATGACCATCTGCTTCAAATTTCCCCTTTGGACGGATGATTGAATTTCGAATAAGACACAGCGTTTTCTGCATTCAGAAAACATAATGACTTCTTAGGTCACCTCACACCTGTTTCAATTAATTCCAAGCTCATCATGAAAAACCATCGCAGTGCATTATTTCTGCAGTCAAAATTTCCCACTTGGACGCAATCTAAGTTTTGCTGGTGAAAACGTTTGGTACATATACGATCTTTTGCAAATATATCATAAAAGCACACGAAAATTAATAGAAATGCACATCTACCAGCAAAAAATATAGAAATTCTGATGATACAATTTGGACAGTTGGAGAAGCTGAACTTGCAGTTTGTTTAAAAATCCCTTGCCTATTTCTTTCGACATATAGTTAGTTCTTCCCGCTCGAAACGCACCACTGATGGTGATGTATTCCCCTCTGGGTCGATGATCTTCTCAGGTGGACACACTCCAATATAAGAGGTATTCAAAAAATATTCTCATTCCATGACATTGACATTTTTGTAAAAAGATGCCCAAAAAGTTCTCTGCGTATGCGTTCTGGCATGAAATCAAAATCGGTGTGAGGGATACTTTTTTTGGTTTAGTCATCTTGCTCTCATCAATCAAATCATTCTGGAAATGAAACAAAAAAGAACTTGACATTGCAAAAATTAATCTTCAGATACAAATGGGGAACATATTCAAAGCCACGTTATGCTGATCTAGATCAATGAATGCACCCCAACTTTTTCTCTCAGTCACAAAGATGGTAAATTAGGATGTGGAACTCTTATCACTGTCTTGAGGACGGAGTGGATCTTGTCAACCTTGCTCCTGCACTCCCAGTAATTTAGCAGCATCGTCTGCAGATTTACTGATGAGCATCTGATCGATCAAATCCTTATCATTTATTCCCAACAAGTTTCCGATCAGGTCAGATCCCGGCTCTTCAGCGCCCTCAATCCGACTCAGCTTCGTTGTTGAAGAACCCTTCTCTGCTTGGCAACCATTAAGTCTAGAAATCGTTTCAGTGAGGAGCTTCCGCTTCCTTGGTGACGGTGCATTTACTTTGGCTGAAGCATCTTCTGGCTTTTCCTTTTCAAGAGAAGCTGCTGCAATTTCTGCCGGCTCCTGGTGCATTTCTGAATGAAGATACAGGTCAGACGGGGATCCAAAGGATTTCATGCAAAAACAGCAGCTGTGCATTTTCAGGAGTGACGATGGTGCTAAGGCGTGAGCATCAGCTGACTCTTCCTGCGTGCTTTCTGCCACTTCATCAATGTCCTGTTTGTTGAGGAATTGACCAGGATGCGCCTTGCAAATATGAGTGATGGCAATGTTTGCTGATTTGAACACTTGCATGCAATCCTCGACTGGACACAGATATGTCTTCACTGGTATCAGATTTGGGAGAGATTTCATTTCTGCAGCAACCCTCGGCTCAGCCAGCACCTGTAAGAAAGAAATGCTTTTAATGACAGAGCCGCCTGTGCAAGTAATGGTAAAATTATGTCCTTATTGCAGTGTTATAACGTACAATGTGAAATAAGAAATTAGGGGCTTTGCAAACTTGAGTTAAAATCATTGAATTTATCTTTTATTAATTAATGTACTGTACTCGCAGATTAGAGATTAGAAGTGATTAAATCTTTGCAAAAAATGCAGATTTTTGTACACGGTTGTGTGAAGCTGAAACCAAAGAGATGCGTTTTATCGCCGCCACAGGGATTTTTTTAAACTCTCAAAAGCCGAAAGAAAAATACATGATGCTCATACATCAACCTGCATTATCATAAAATTATCAACAATTTCAAAATTTAGCCTGGCCAGTTGTTTCCGAAAGACGGGTGCTAGGGTTTTTCGTGTGTTATTTTACGCACGAAAAACCCTTGCACCCTTCTTGCGAGAGTAAGTAAACTTTATGTGTTTTTTCAACGGATTCGATATCCAAGTGAACAGAAGAGAAGGATGAATTGGACACCACATGAAAATATTCGAATGAATCCGAATGTACCTTTGAGCGTAATACTGTACTGTACCGTACTTGAGTACAGCAAAGTACTTATTTTTTAAAGCCAAAATTTGCAATTTCAAGAATTTCAAGCGACACACGATGGAATTCTGAGTTTGGGGTCAAGGGCAGTTTTTAAAGAAGTTAATTGGCATTTCTTAGTTCGTGAAATACAATATTTTGATCAAAATTACCTACGCACAAACGTGCTAAATTTTTGGAAATTGTGTTAATTGTATTATCAATTTTTTTAATTTCTGGAAAACATGAGTGCGAGGCTCTTGAGTTGATAAAAATTAAAGACTTGAAAGATATCACTTTTAAAAAAACAGTTTATTTTTTCTGGATAGCCCTTTACAGCAGAATCAGTTTTAGTATATTATTCCATGCCTTTCTGGAATATAATTTTGTAGAGAATTCTTTGAACGCATTTATGGAAAAGTAAATTAGTGAAGCATACAATCACAAGGAATTGAAAGTGGATTTTATTTAGTGTAATATTTTACCTTTGATTTTGACTCGTCGTCGCTCATAGGATCAATCTTCTTGATCTTGCTTGGGCTGACAATCAGGAATGCAGGATCATGTCCAGCACTAGTGGGTTCTCCAAATGCATGAAAATGAACTCTGACGCGATGCTTCTCTAGTGCAGCATTCGAGCTGAAGTTAGCACTCGGACACATGCTGCATGTGTAGATTTTGTCGACGCCGGTCACGGGGATGGATTTGGCTCCCAGACTCGAGCCACTCTGATTCAAGGATGCTTCGTTGTTAGCATGCCCATGTTTGCGCAGCAGATGACGATCACAGTTGGACTTCGTGGTGAAGAGCAGGGGACATACAGAGCATTTGAATGGCTTCTGTCCTGTGTGGGTGAGGACATGTCTGCGCAAGGAGCTTGTCCACGGGAATTTCCTCTGACAATACGGACATGACACCTTGTGAGGAGCACTGGAATAAGCGCTTTTCTTCTTTTCCACTGCCTGGCCTTGGTTTGTGCCTTCAGCGCCAGGGGCTGGGGATGTGGATGAATCACTGATGTTGAATCCATCGGACATCTTCTGATCCCCATTTTGTCCGGGACTGCCTTCATTTCCATCAAAATCGGAGGATTTTGAGCTTGCGTCATCCGCAGTCTGGTCACATTGCTCATCGTCATCTTGCTTGAAAAATTCTTGGAAATTCTGGGTGCTGGCCTGAGACAGCAGCTTCTTCACACTGGCCAGATCCATAGCACTGGTGTTTGCTTCCATGTCTTGCATAGGTGGAATGCCCTGATGTTCTTTGGAATCCTCATCAATGACCAAATCACCGGAGTCCACCTTCTGGCTAGTCTCTGACTCGCAGTCAGAATTATCCGGGGATCCACTTTGGTCATATTCATACGAGTCACCCAAAACCTGGTCCTTCGGGTTGGATTCGGAGCCAGCCTTGATCAACATTGGCATCCTTTTGATGTGACCTTTAGCAGCCAGCTCAGCACTCAGAGACCTGAACTTTTCAGTCATCCTGGCTTGCGTCCAGTCTTCATCAACAAACTTTCCTTGGTCTTCGTTCGGTATTGAGTCTGGCTTGTCGCAAATGTCGGGAAGAAGCGTTTCTCCCGTGGATGAATCAACACTCATGAGCTTCTGATCGTCTTTGATGATGGTGTTGGGAGTCAGGCTCATTCCGGGGAACCGCCGTCCTCCGCGGGGTTTCTGGCTCCAGAATTGAGGATGCTGTTGCTTGATGTGTCTTTCCATATTTGAACGCAGGGTGAATCTCGCAGAACAGTGTTCACATACAAACGGACGTTCAGTTCGATAACGGCGTTGTTTTTGTTTACGCATCAGGACTCCGTTTTTGATGACCAGCTTCACCATGCTGCTGTCTTCAACATTCAGGTTTGCCACCGGGACTTCCTTGATGGAGCCCGATGGAATTCGTACTGTACCGCTCGCCTGCACTGATGTCTTTTGAACCTGTCCTACAGGCTTGTGCGGTGTGGACAGTGACACTTGAACCTTTGGGATGTCGTGCTTCGGGGATGCCAACTTTGTTTCGTGTAGAGGGATCTTGTCTGAAAACCGCTTCAGACCCATATCGTCCGATGACGAGTGTTCTTGGTTCATTTCACCATGCATTGTTAAGTAGTCCTTCCATGACGCGAAGAATCTCGGGTCGGTGGCCAACAGCGCCAATTCTGGCGGCAATCCAGGCATAAGCCCTCCAGAACCCGCCAAGGCGAATTCCTGCTTGAATTTTTCCAGGTAATTCTTGAAGTCGAAGAAGTTCGAGCTGACGTCATTGTTGCCACCCATCATCCTGAGACCCAGATGCGTGACAGGAACAGGGACTGGGACAGGTACAGGAACAGGACCCGTTGACGTCGGAGGGTAGAACATGAAGTTTGTATTCGGGCGTGGTCCTGGGTATTGTCCCATATACAAAGGCATGTGACAATCAGGGATGCTCGGCATGCTCATGCACAATTGCTGAGGAGTGATCCCGGGCCTGGGAGACATTTCCTTGGCAGCAAGTTCGGCCGATGACATGGGGAAACGCAGGACGGGATCGTTGGGTTTAAATTGCTTCGCCAACATTTCCCCTTGATGACCGTCATCTTTTCCCACTGATAAATCCTGCGGCTTGCCATCGTTGTCGTCTTCAATTCTAGCGGACTTCTTCAGGGGTTGCTTCTTCGTCAAGTCCAATGGATTGTCAGCATTCGTGTCGGAAACTTGAAACGCGTAACTGTTTCCCTGGGCAAGGGTAATATCAACCAAATCCGGTTCCACTTCGATAGGTACAGGACTGCTTTGTGCCAGTGGTTGTGATCCTGAGTCAGAGTCAGACTCTGGAATGCTTGCTCCTGGGAAAATGGCTCTCTGCTTGAACCGCAGCTTGTCAGCAGCATCAAAGCTGGTACCCGGCAGGGCAATATCTTTTCTGCCGAGGGCACCCTGTCCCTCGGTATTGGACTTCGGGATCCCTATGACTGCGGCATCACTGAAAGAATCGCTGCCATCTCCGCTGTCCATGTGGTGAAAAATGATCGACCTTCGGATGTCTTCACGCGTTTTCTGCCCATGGCGGTTCCTCAGGTGGCGTTCGCAATTAGCCTTGGTGGTGAAGGCGTATTGGCAGAGCTTGCACTGGAACGGACGCTCGCCATTATGCGTTCTCATGTGACGGATGAGAGTGCTCTTGTCTGAGCTGCTGTAGGGGCACATGTTGCAGAGATACGGGGCACTGTTGAGATGTGTGCGATTGTGGCCCTTCAGAGCACGGAGGTTTGGGAAAATCATGGTGCATAGACGGCACGGGAACTCTCCTTTCAACTTCATTTCCCTGATCTCAGCGGAAAGATCTTGTGCTCCAGCTATCTCGGGATCATCTTCATCTGCCAAGTATGAGAAATCTTGCGAGTGCGAGAAGCTATGACTCAGTGGGTCCGCGGCTGATGACTCATAGCCATGGCTTTCATCGTTGGATATCTCGCCATCTGTAAATCCGAAGTTGGACTTCTGCGGCCCTGATGGCAAAGTGCCACACGAGTCGTCGTCAGAATCATGTTTCTGACGAAGGTCACGAACTTTCAGGTAGCCCTGTTTGATGCTGGGATCCGTTGACCCGGGTCGGGAGTCTTCGGATTCTGACTCATTATCCCCGAGGACATTCATGTGTTTCGTGGCTATGTGCAGACTGAGGCCGCCTTGAGTGGAAAACACCGCCATACACTGCAGACATGTGAATGACCCTGCTGTTTCCTGATTTTCGTTGACATCATCCGGCTTGAGCTTAGATTCCAGTTTGGATCGAGACCAATCGTCAGCTTCGTTGTCAGAACCCGCAGCGTCAGACTGGTCCATTTCAGCTTGATCAGCACTGACGGATATCGGAGATTCGGGGTACTCGGGTTCCGTCTCTCCAGCCTTCTGGCTTGATGGGGATGACGACTGCAGATTGTCTTCGCCTTCGTGAAGACCATTCACTTTCACCTCGAGGCCATCTTCGACATCCTCCTTCATTTCAATAGATTGAGAACTTTGCAGATGATGATGGAACTCATCCCTGTGTTCCTCGTTATAGTGCAGCAAAAGGGCTTCTCCAACGTGGAATGTCCTGTCGCAGAATTTGCATATCATTGCGTCCACATGCGTCAAAATGTGCGACTCGAGCTCGGCGTCTGAGGGAAAGTGCTCCAGGCAAAGAACACAGAGCAACGAGCCAGAAGCTATTCTGATTTCTGCTTCCAGGTGTTGCTTACACTTGCCCAAATGACTCGCCAGAACCCGTCCTGAGCGCTGTTCTTTCCCACATATTGGGCAGCAGTTCAAAAGCTTCATTTTCGCCTGCTTGGCTTCTTTCGTCGATTCTTCTTTTACATCGTCAGTCTGCTTCGTAGACGGCGAAGCAGATCGTGGTGGCTTTCGATTTCGAGCCTGCCGGAAGAAAAATATTTCAAAGAAAAAATTAGGACGGAGATTAAGCAATTTATTCCGGGGGGGAAAAACTGATCAAGTTTTCGCAATTAATTGTACGAGCTTATAAACAATAAGTCAAAAATTGCGACACAACTTAAATGAAACAGTAAATTGGTCAGTACAGCGAGAGCCTGACTTCTGATCTTTCTGAGGGTTTTGGAAAATGTTTCGAATTTAATTTTCTTTCAAGTCTTCACATTTTTATAGAATAAGGAAAAAAGAACTGGCGTCGTTTGGGAAGATCGAATCAATCGCAAACATTTTCTCTACCGTTTCCTGTCTTCAAAAAGTTTTATACCTTTCTGATTTTGCTGCCATGAGCGATTTATTTTAATCGGCGATCACGCAGTGCATCAAAAATTACTGTACTACGGTAATTCCAATCATGCCTGATTTCAGAGTTATTGATGATGATCAACGATTTTCTGAAAGATCTCTAAATAATCAAGTATTTCGAGAAAAAAAAATTCTGTACAGGGATCCTTAGCTTATCCAGTAGCTCACAACCCACAAGAGTGAAATGAAAGTTCAAACGCACCAATTTAAGATTTTGGAAATTAAGAAAGAACACATCAGGAATTTTGGAATGGCTTTAACTTTTCAATAAGAAGAATAAAGAAATGTGTTCCAAATCCGTGGATAATATTGTACAGTACTTCAAAAAGAGGCGGGAAAAGATGATCACAGTGATGAAAACAGAAAAGGTCCGACAAGTAGCAATGCTTTTTTTTTCGAATTCCATATGGAACTCAAACGCAAGCATTTCACTGGGACGTTTTTTTCTTTAATTGTTGAAAGCACGCAGAAAGCAGAACCCTCAGCAGTTTTCCCAAGCCTCAACATTTTAAAATCGACCCTCGTTCAATCTTACACCAATAATTAAAAATGCACGCAAAACCAGGAGCATCGTCACTGAGAAGTTCATTCATCAGTTCAAAATTTTCGTTGGCACTATGAATACCGACGCATATTTCAAATCACGATGCTCAAGGACAATACCTTACACAGCCTCGCTCCAATGACTGCATGTAAGGTCCAATGGGGAGCTTTGAATTGCGATGACTTAAGATTATAAGTTGAGTCGTCCGAAGGGAAAATTCGTGCTGAAGCAAATTTAAAGGTAAATATATAAAACTTACCGTGAAAGCGCGCGTGCGCTTTTCCTCCATTTCCAGGCCGTGTTCTGAGTCCTCGGCGTCGGCGAATTCTCCTTCGGATGCTTCGTCGCGTGACCCGGTCTCCCCGAAATAGCGAACTAGATTTCTCACAGACACCGCAGGGCTTGAATTCGTTCGTGGCATGGACAACGCCCAGTCGACTGCTTTCCCTCGGGAAACGATCGGACTCCAACCATCCCGTTGATCACCGGATCCTGCGCACCAAGAAATAGAGGAGCAAAGCGGGCGTTAATTGCTGGGGAAACTTTCTGCCGAAAGCAGCAGCGCACTCAAACAAACCAAAACCCACACCCCCCTCCCCTTCTGGCCCCCACACGTGGTTATCACACTCTGTTTTAAGCCGTGACTCGAAAACGGCACACGTACACGCGCCCCGATGGGAATAAGTTCTGCACTTGATGTGCGAAGGGCAAATCTGTTTCCGTCCATCAAAGATGAAAGATGCGACGTTGCACTTCGTGCCTCGAACTGGGTCATGGAGCACTTGACAGGCTGCCGCTTAACTGAAAATTCAAATTGGCATTTCATCTGACATTTCCCGGGTACCCCCGAGTTTCTCGAGAACTTCAGAGCATCTCCGCGAAGCTAATAGGGAACCCGACATTTCAGAATGAATTCACATGTCGGAGGAAATTTTTGTACATGCTTTTTCGTTTCATCCCCGTGTCCATTCCTTCTTTTTTTTTTTGCCTTACGCGGAAGAATTTCGGCTCGGAAATATTACAAAGCGGACAATCCCCCCCCCTCCCCTTAGTCCCCAATGTGGGCATTTTCACAAGGAGAAAGTACTGGACAAAAATTAACTTACCATTTATTTTTTTCTGATTTTACTGTTGGGAGAGAACACAAAAGAGCCAGAAAATGTAATAAAATCATCCAAATGATTCCCAGTCCGATTGCAGTTCCATTCCCGCAACAGTTTTGTTTCATAACCTTCGACTTAGCCTAACACACCACACCCAGTCCCTGTAATGTGGAAACTGTATCTCCACCAAAGGCAAGCTAAATATTCAGGCAACCATATAGGCCGCGTGCAAGTAAAGGAAAAGGCCACAAAAATCAGGAACTTCCGGAGAGAAGAACACAGACTGCGGATGAACAAGAACTAAGATTGCATTAGTTCTGCGAGTTTTTCGTCGAAAGGTTCTCAATATACTGGCTATTGCATTCTTCACGTGAGTGCGGATCAAAGGGTCAGGACTTGTTGGTAAACAATTAAGTCGAGCAAATAAGGGACCTTGTTTTGCGCAGGGTATCCAACGTCCGAAAAATGGATGTGGGGATAGAGCATGAAGTCACCGCACTGTACTGTACAGTATTCTATTTCGGTTACCGGCGGAATGGTGCCTTTTTTTTTTTTTTCTTCCTGGGTCTTCGACAGCCAGCAGGGCGGTCTGGAAAAGGTGTTGATTACAGTCTGGAGAAAACGGCTTGAGCAAATGAGTTTCAACCATGAGCGTAAAATCAGCAGCAGGATCCCCGTGCTATGGAGCAGTTATTGTTTCGTGTGCACGTAGGCGCGTCACGGGGAAGAGCTCGACAGATCGTTCACTCCGAGCAACGCTGAGCGACACCTCGTCATCACGATCTGACGACTAATGGAATTGTTCCCAAAATATTCCCACCTGTTCGACACAACCCAGACGGAGTTCCGTGGAGGCAATTAGAGCCGTTCGTGGCGAATGAGCTCTCACACAGCAGCTCGTATCCACTGATTCTTGTCCAGGTCTCGTCACGTCTTCTCCTCACCTTTTGCCCACTTCTCACGGAATAATCTGCCCCTCTAATGATGTCATTTTATTACCACCCACATTCCGACGCCCTTTCGCGGGAAGCGGGCGCGTTTTCCCAGCCGAAATTAACTTTCTTATCTCCGGGGTATCAATCGGAGAACTCGACCGCAAATTTCTCACGAACGGAAAGTCAATCTCGGCGCCGTGGTCAACAAACCTCATCCTGAGGAAACCTGCCTTACCAAGAATACCCATTCAATTACCGTCGATCACCACATTTTTTTGTGCAAAATTAATCCTCTGAGCCTCGAACAAGTGCCTACAAACACAGATCAATTTCCCGACCAGCACGCGGCTATCTTTCTGGAACTGCCCTTTCCACATATTTTTGTGGATCGGTATTCTTCAAACAAGGAAAACCGTCATTTACTAAATTCACAAAAATGAAGATGAAAGCTGTCCTTAATGAGTAATTTTTTGCTAAAGTGAAAATTAAAAGAAAAATTAAATCTACTTTTAAATGACTGGATCATAATTCAAACCTTGCATACTAATTTTTCTTCTTATGCGATCACCCGTGATATTTGATCATCTATATCCGGGCAAAGACAAGTTCATTTCAACGCTTTTGTCTTCAGCATCCAACGCGAGACATTTTTTTTGGCAGTTTTCACTTGAAGTGACCACTTTTTGCTGCTTCGGCAGAGGAAAAATGAAATAATCTGCGTGTCGTCGGTTGGCGGAGTTTGGTTCGGAATCTGCTTCGACACATCCCAGCCCCACCCAATATGTTTTGTAATCTGGTTGTTTGAAGCAGCGATGTGTTGTAAGAATAAAGTGACATTTCGTCTGA
Source organism: Notodromas monacha (assembly GCA_905338405.1). Taxonomy (NCBI): domain Eukaryota; kingdom Metazoa; phylum Arthropoda; class Ostracoda; order Podocopida; family Cyprididae; genus Notodromas; species Notodromas monacha. The sequence continues at coordinate 55,344 of CAJPEX010000648.1, forward strand.
CGGAGTTACAAAGCGTCGAAACGGGAGCAAGAAGCCGCCATAGCGAGCGGTGAGGACAGAGGACGAGGAAGAAAAAGGGGATCCTGTCAAATGCAATTTCTGGGGTGCGGCTTATCTGTCTCAACACGCGACGAATGGCGCATCTATCGAATGCCAACCAGAAACTGCACAGTCAGATAATCCCCCTTCTAGCATCTGCGAGAATTCTGGCGACGTCGGAAGTTATTTATCTGGCTCGGAATAGCTCCACGTTGCCCCATGTGGATCGCCGTCGGAAATTTTCCCCGGAACGAGCCGTGTTCGTGTTTGCGGTGTCGAGGTTCCCGGAACACAATTTTCATGCTTTCCTCGAGGAAGCGAATTCCTTGGGCCGGTGGAAAATTTCAAGACGATCAGCAAACTGGGTCGATTTGTTCACGCAGTCGGAAAACAGACGACACGGCGCAGGCGCATCCTGCACTCGGTCGAAGCAGATTTACTCGATAGGTGTTTGATCTGGTTCAATTCTTTGGTTTTTGCGTAAACGTCGGGGTTTCTAATTCGGGACCAGAGGGAATCCGGACAAGAGGACAGGAGACTGCCAGGCGCCAGACCCGATCTCCGCTGAAAGCGAATCGCGACGGCGCGAAGGGGGAAAATCGCTCCAGTGTTTGCCGAGATGGGAAAGCCCTTGTGCCAATATTTGCTCGTGGAGTGGCTCCGGAACGGGATGACGATTACTGATGATGGTTGCACATTGTTATTCGTCTCCATCTTTAATATCTGCGGGGTTTGCGCCGAGGGATTCACTCAATTATTCCCACGAATGAATCTCCTTTTAATGGAAACACGCCTCGACGTTCCCCTCCAGGCAAACAAGGTTTCGCACGGTTACTGATTCGTTCACTTCTGCACCCGGCGTGAAGGTAAACACTTTCCTACGTTGATTCTACTCCAAGCACATGCTGAAATTCTCTCAGCCTTCTGTGCGTACAAAAGACCAGGTATTTTTGTCGCAGCTCAAATGAAAACCATACGAAATCCCCGGTTGATGAGAAACATTAATAACCCCGGGGCAACATCATTGCAACGTGAAGCGAACCCGAAACTTGCAAGTAAGAAAACTTTGTGAGTACGCGCAGATTCATCATATAGGCCGCGCTTTTCCTCGGAGAAAAGGGTTTGAAAACATCAGATGCGCCCTATACTCAAAATATATGCTAGGCCGCAGTGATGAGGAGTTTCGGATTACGTTCAAGTCCAGGTAATTTGGAAGGAAAGAGATCAAGACGAGGGTCAAACAACAGACAAGAATCGTACCAGATGTATGAAATCTCAACAAAGCCTTTAGTCGGGCTATTGGTGTAATGGATGACATTTTTAAAGACATCAGAGTAATCTGTGTATCGATTAAATCTGACAGACGAAATACACCTATGGTTTTAAGTCTGCACAGGTCGCATTTCCTATAGAAATCAAGTTTCTCTCTTGTGCCCTTGAACTCGAATTATGATTAGTAAACGAATTTGTTCGATTGAATTTTATACGAATTTTCTTCGAACGATTGCTGCAAAGACCAGACAACTTCACCTGAAAATCTGAGTTGACGTCGAAAATAAAACGCACCTCGATTTTGTGGCAAAATTTTGCGGAAAAGTGCCTTTTAAATTTGATAAAAGCCTTATAAATTTTTTAGAGCAGCACGGCGATCGCATCAATCATATCTTGCGAGCAAAAAAAGGCAGATAAATATGTTAAAACTTCAACTCTCGAGCTTTCTGACAGAGCTTACGAACCCCCCAACGTAAATCAAAAGCCCAACATGGGTGTTGACTTTCCCTAAGCATCTCACCTTGCACCAGATAGCGCAACACGATTACAGTATCTTTGAGAGAGAAAAAAGAGAAATTGCGCAAATGGCGAAATTTCTGGCGGTTAAAAACGTAGATTTTCGCACTGAAATAAAATAAAATCTTCTTAACAAAGTTCGAGGACCACTTCACGTAATAAAAAAAAAAGCGCAGCGCTGATATAGACTTTCCCGCAGCGTCTCACCTTGCATTAGTCAGTACAACGGCGATTCCGCGTAAATAAACCGTGAATTCTCACACGACTAACAACTTCAATTTTTGCGTTAAAATAAGGGCTTCCAAAAAGAGTTTGAGGACCAGCTCACGTAATTCAAGAGCGCAAGATGGATGATGTTGATTTTCCCGAAGCGTCTCACCTTGCATCAAATGGCACAACGCGATCGAAACACGTCGCGGCTGTCGTCAGAGAGAACAACGAATTCTGTTCTGATCACCGTTGTCGACGCGGCTCTGCAGAAGTTTTTAGTTTTTCTTTCGCCTCATGCCACACGTTTTGCCTCCGGAGTGTCTCGCTATCACATAAAAACGCCAGATCCCCCCCACCGACGCGTTGCTTAGCAATGAGAAAAAACGCAGATGTCAGGAAAAAATTCCGCTCCGTTGTGTCTTCTTCGAGTGCTGGCGGCGAAGGGGGATAAGGCTGCAAACGGCGGCATCAGCCTCACGTTCACACGAGTGCGGACAGGGCTTTTCAACCTTGTTGTGTGAATCATATACGCGAGAAGTCTTCAACCGGAGGTACGCGAGATTTTCCTAGCGAAGGGATTGGCTTTTAAAAATGGCCAGAAGAATTGGGTGGAGGAAAAGGAGTATGCTGCTTACGATATTCGAAAAGCAACACAGCGAAACGGTCTGGTCGACATATCTTGTCAAATGACGCGCAGAAACCTCAGGAAGAGTAACTTTAAATCTACAGTGTTTCTTGTGTGGGAATTTCGCAATATAATTGCAAACTGACATGTGCTTCATTTGAGTTATAGATTCACGACATCTCGTCCTTGAAAGAGGTACCATCCAATAAAAAGGTTGGCATGTCACGAAGTCAAAATCATCTAGTTCTTTCTTCGAGCGCTCTTGTGTCAGTCGCATTCAAATAAAAAGTCTGAGTATCATTATAGTGATGCGTAACATTCGTGGAAAAATTCCTGATTTCAGAATCACGCACCACCTTTTTTCACCACCCAAAAACCCAAATCCAGATGACCTCCAACTAGGAAATATAAAAAGTAAAGTTTTTCCTTCCCTTTGTTGCCGACGCGATGGCACATGTGTGTCGGGTATCTTTGCACATGGACTCAAGAAGTACTTCCGTGTTTGAGCGACCGACGAACGACCTCAAAGTTTTCCTTTCCGCCGTTGGATTTTAAGCCGTATAAACTTCGAAAGCATTCTGACTTTATTAGGCCACGTGCAATCATATTCCGCAACCCAATCTCGGTAGGCACTTCTACAAAAAAATTACAGTAGATGAATATAAAAAAATCGTGGTTTCTGAGGAAGAAGCAAGGCCGAGACACGGAGAATGGGCCGATTAAAAAAAAAAGAAAATGCAGCTACAGTACTGCGCTACATTTTCCGATGCATTACATTTCTGTAATGCTAAAACTGGAGATTATATTATTTGCGGAATACTAAAAGCATTTTCCCAAACATCTTTTCTGAAAGCGCTGCGACCCATACTTGAAGTATTCTAGTTCAGACCGAAACTACTCAGAGATAACTTATAATAAAAAATGTTTATGTCGATTTAGATTTAAAAATTGTGAAAAAAAAATTTTGAAGCGTAAAACAGCGAATAATCATTCAAGGATTATTCAGTTATACTTATCGGTATCCTTCTGATCATTATTCAAGCAAGATAATTGTGTAAACATCTGTCGGTAGAAATACCATTTAGTAAATAAAATTCCTATTATTATTCATTTACAGAAAAGAATTTCCTTTACAAATTATCAAAAAATACTTTATAACTACCGATATTACACTATTATTTTTCTTGAGCACAGGCTGCTCAGAATCAGTGTGCTGCCTCTCCTCTCACGCCGCCCATAAACGCGGAAATACGCCAAAGCTTTCACAAACGCCACAATAGATCGCATTTTATGAGTGGGAAGAGAGGGAAGAGAGCTGGTACAGTATTTTTAGCCCTGTTCCTGATGTCTTCAAAATATATTTCTATATCTGTTATACGCCACACAGACGCGAGAGAAATGCAACCCAAATGTAATATTTCGAGAATGACCAATTTTTTTTGGGAATGCCCACGCCCAATTTTGAGCACAATTTTTCGTGCGGACTATCATCGAATAAATGCGGTACTTCTCGGAACCCTGGGTCAAGCACCAACCGGGATGCAGTAACAGCTGCATGATGGAATTCCCCGGGAAAGTGATCAAACAGTTGAAGCCAAGAACAAGACGTGCGTCGGCGGATCGGAAGTAAACCCTCGTCTTTCCGTCGTGTGACGATGGTAGTAATTTTCGAGCCGCAAACTCTGACACGCAATAGACTCATCAAAGGTGACGGATGCACAGAGAAGCTGCGGAAAAAATCGATGCCCCACAAGATGATTTTTCGCAATGATTTTTCACTACGCTTCAAGTAGAGAAGCGTGCATTCTTCCCCATGCACTCGGAAATGGGGAAGAAGGCCGAATTTTGAGAGCATCATGGAAGCAAAAAAAAAAAAAACTCAACTTTCAGCTCAACTGCGCAGCCATTATGTACTGTTGAGTACACACTCCTTGACAGAGACCTTGAATGGAATTTGAATCCATGTATTTTGTGTGTGTGTACTCCCAGCAACTTACTCCGCGATGTGAATTTTCAAATTACAATATTGTACGGTTTTTCAATTCTGCGGTACGTATCCGAAAACTGTTGCAGTGTTTCAAGGTTTAAAACTCTACATCAAGAATGTCAGAATAACTCACACTTGCACTTGAAGTCTTGCTCTCATCGCGTGTATTTTTAGGATTGAAGAACATTCGGAAAAAATAATGATCTTCCGAACCTCAATTATCAGTTCATTGCACTACTTTCGGACCATACGTATTTCTGATGTGCATTTCATTTCGCAGGGTCGGCGTGAGATAAGGGAAGCAAAGATAATATAAATAACGGTTGAGCAGTTCGAAAGAATATCAATGATGGTGATTTGGTTCCGAAAACTTTTTTTTTCTTCAATAAGTGAAGCTTCATTTAACTCTGCGCTCGTTCAACCGCAACCCAAGTATTGAACCCTTGTTTCCTCGCAGCTTGAGTCACTGAACTTAGGATACAAAATCGCTGCGAAAATTTTGACATTTTACTGAACTTCATTTATTTCAGGACGTTATGAAAAATATACAACATTCCTTATCGAGATTCAGAAGAAGGTCGCTAAAAACAAAAAATTTCTTTCATTTTCATTCATCTGCCATGTCTGATACTTCAAGAGATAGCACAGGAAGACAGCCCGGGGTTAATCTGGATAATCAAAGTTCCACTATTATTGAATTCGGTTATAAAAATCATTCCACGTCTAAGGCTGCATAAAACGAATCCTATTTTAGCGAGAACACGCTCAAACAGCAGTTTTCTAAAAGGGATGCGATGCATTCTATATCAACGAATCTTTCGGAAAACAATTAAAGAGTATGGGTGGACTCGCCTTAGCAAGGGTAAACAATTTTAATATTGCACAAAAACGGCAAATCTCCATAGAGGAAATATATTTGCAGATGACCTGTTGAAAAATGGCGAGAGTCCCTCCCAGGTTCTCGCATTGCCCCTTCAGGTTAACGAAATACGAGTTTAAACAGCTAGTCAGCTGGGTCTTTGCAGGTGCGTCGATCATATACTTGATCCCGATTCCTGAACCAAGAAGCGGCCCTTAACCGGAAGATACGACGCGGTTGAAATTTCAGCGACTAGCGGACACGCATTCTGTCCCGACGTGATGGATGATGGTGCAATAATGGAAATCTGCTCAGGGTGCTTGTCACGAGGTTCGCAGGCCCCCGCCGCGATCTGCGTGCGCGGCTTCTGGGGAATGATTAAGTACAGTAGAAACAACCCACCGGGGGAAACACCGAGGGGGTTTCGGAGACGACGGCGTCGGGTTGCAAACACGAGAATTCCGCATCGCGTGCGTGGAATGAAATCCCGGATTCATCCCATGCATACCGTGATCTCGTGGCCGGTCGGCAGATCCCTTCCTTCGTCGGCCACAGGAGGGTTTTCTACCCTCGTGGCTTTGTGCCCGCCACACACACGCCACCGCAGCGACACGTCATGCTATCGACTTCTTTCCGAGCTTCTTGAGCCGAAAAATATCCACGTGAATAGCGCGGGGTGTTTCTCGGGGAGAGATCAGGAAGTTCTCCGGCCCAGATTCCATGCCTGATATACAGTATTTCAGACAGTACTGTACTTCCTTCGCCGTGATCCACGAAAAAGTTCTTAGTCATTGTCTTCCCCTTCTTCGATCTTCCGGCCTGTCTCACTCCGCCCGGTTCATCAAGCTTTCCTATTTCATCTTATGCTTCGCTTGGAAAATGATAGCGTGAAACGACGACACATGTTTTCACAAGTGAAGCGTCTTGCTAAAGGTCTCAGAAAAAAAAATTCAAATGGAAAACTCGCGATTGACCCGATTTGTTTTGCGGAGTCGAGAAATCTGATAGATCAAGATAATTCTCATGATCTGTGCATTAGAACTCATATGATCCAGGATAATGACAGGATACTTCTGTCAGCGGCTCGAATAATAAAATTACATGATCATTTTATGAAGAATTGGAACAATGACCTTGAAAATATTACCATTAATGATTATTCGCTCAGATCGATATATACCGGCTGGATTAAAATTAACCAAACATATTTGCTTCCTTGGTCGAACTTGAGCACGGTTTATTGAAGTCCGCATAATCAGCTTTTCACTGTACAGCAGAGAAACTTTTATGGGATACTGAAAAAAGATTAAATTTTCCAGGTATCTAAATGAAATGATCTGGGGAATCTGGTGCTTTACCCACGTCACCAGACTTCGCTGGGCACAGTCTGAAAATGTGCAAGGACTCCCTTTTCATATGGTTGCCAATACTTCAGCAGCATTCTTCAGACAACACATTTTTCGTGCTCTGGCAGACTATAATTGTATGAAAACGGTTAATTTCCAAGATTGTCTCTTGTAAATAAAAAATCACCGCATTAACGCAATTATATAACGCACTACGGGACTTGGGCAGCGATTTGAGGTTGAATAACTGAACAGGCCGTCAAATAGTTCGATGCGAAAATGAACCCGTACTCGTAGGAATTTTCAAATTTGCCTAAAAATAAATGCCGAGTAGAAAATACTTTACTGCCCAGTGGTATTCTCCACCACGCATGGTTTACAATTGCTAATTCCCAGGTTCCTTCGGAATAACATGAAAACCCTTTGATTGCATGTGACATGTGCCTTCGAGTAAGACGCGCACCAGGTTTTCTCAGTAAAAATTTGCGATTAAATTTTGTAATAATTTTTAGCGACTCTGTAAAAACAATATTTTAAAAAGTAAGATCGCCAAAATTTAAATTTAGAAATGAACTGTTCCCCAATTCAAAAAATGTTCAATTATTCGAATTACAATACATTTCCCCTTAGAAATTGGTCCGAAATTTCCCATTCAAATCCTAGAACTTATTCTAAATCTGCCTGAAAATGTACACCCGTTTATGACGCGCACCCCCATTTCCCTCTCGCTTTTGAAAAAAAAAAAAAGGTGCGCGTGGTTCTCGAGTGAATACGTAGATAGTCCACCTGTGTATGACTGAATTTATGTCAATGCCCCCCCCCCCCCCCCCTCTGGAACAAGGATTAACTGCAAATGGTGAGTGCATGGAAAAGAGAGAAGAGAAAAGAACAGGCAGTTCGCGGGGGATGCCGCGACGCCGTTACGCAGTCGGCGCACGAAGGCAGACGGGACTGTGGAGAATGTCAGCCCGAAGATGACTGGCCAATGTGTTTCACAACGTTCTTTGATTGCCCCGCAAAGAGGCGGGAGGAGTGCGGAGATACGGAAGGCTGGGCAGCGGTCAAGGAAATCTGCGCTAGTTTCCAGCTGCCCCCGCGACAAGGGTTTCCATGTCAAAGCTAGCGTGACCGAGATATTGCACGGCGGACACGCGCTGGTCTCCGAGTCGGCGGGTGACTCAATTCCCCAGCTAGCAGCACCCGAGTCTCGCTCTATGGCCCGTCCCACCTGGCGTGATGGACCGGCAAGTTCCCGAAATCCCTTCGCACAACAACTCATCTTTTCCTCCTCCAATCCAAACAACCCGGCCCTGATTCCTCTCTGTATTCCTGGCCCAAGGAATATCCCTGAAACCCCCTTTCCATTCGAAAATTTAAACCCCAATTTCACACATCTACCCGAATATGAAACGCGCTTTTCCTATCGTGTCCAAAAAACTACTGAGAAACAAGATCGTGAATTTGACTACGTCTTGCATCGTCAGTTGATGACGCTTTCAAGATTCCTGATTTCAGTGCGTAATTAGCTCTGAAACAAAAAAAGAATATTTAGCTGGTACCGGAGGCAACGGACTATACTCTGATTCAGAAGAAATTGAATGCAATGGAATCGCATCTTAAACTGGCATAAACTTGAGTAAATATTTCGTATTCAAAGAAACTCCTCCTCCTTTATTCGCGATGGACGAAAACAGAAAGAAGAAAATTCAATCGACCAGGCCAATATTAAAATGTATTGTAGGGAAACAAAGTCGCTATATTCTCCACTCATAGATCAATTATATAGGTTCAAGAAATTACAGGTTGTGGAACGTGGAACAATTGCATCATGCAGTATTGTTTTAAGTCATCGGTGAGTGACCGTATTAACCTCAGGACCACGTGATTTTATACAAATCATGCATTTTTAAAAATGGGAAAAAATTTTCCGAAAGGTTTGAATGATAATGTGATTTTCTTTCAAAATTGAAATAACATGCAATCACTTTTTCATTCCACGGCTTAAGAGCAAATGTCATGTGATTTTCAAGTAAAAGTTGTTTTCAGGAATTCGCCGAAGCATTCCCTAATCCATTTTCTCGTTTTCCGTTCAAGGCACCCAATCGCCAGCAAGGGCCATCTAATGGCTTTCTACATGTCTTCATACTGCAAAGATATTCCCTGTTTCTGCGTGAAATAAACTAAAAGAGGAATCCTTGAGCGAAACCCCGGTGAACCCCGAGTCACGCTAAAATTGAATTCTTGAAAGTTTTGGAGGCCATGTAATGATGTAAACCAGAAACCATCTTGAGCATAACATGCTACCGACAGAGAAAATGAGTTCTTGCCAGGGGAAATTTAAAAGTTTACGCAAACCATATTGACAAAGAGCACGATCAAGGCAGCCTTTTGGACTTGAATCTGGACTTTCGACTGTTCATTCCAAAAGCGTTCAATACGAAATTGTGAGGAAGAACACAGTCCGCAGATTATAAAATTATCATAGTTCTCATTGGAAGAATGTTTAAAAGATCTACATGAAGCAATTAGAACCTATATTATGTGCATTTTTCAAAAGCAATACAAAATCAGGAATTCACTCAATACACTAATTAAACTAAAACCTGAAGCAAATTTAGGACACAGTTCATCAGGGCAAAACTTTTTCAAAATCAGGCGTCTGGACCATTTTCTATCTTCGGTTTTCAATCATCCTTCATATACGTATGTACATAGTTATCAGTTGTTAACGTTATTCAATTGAGTCTACATACATTTTCGAAATAAAAAAATATCTGCATCATTTTATGCTGAAAATCTCTAAGATAAATCGGGATTGTCTATAAAATACATTGCAGTACAGTAATATTACTTGTGAAAGCTGCCGATACCCTTTAGAATCTTATTCCAACATTTTCCAAGTCGCAATGCCGCAGCATTGCGATCAGGCATTAAAACTTTTTTTTCCAAGGAGAAAAAATTTAACGACGAGTGCGTTAGGTAAAGAAAGAAAAATTTTGAATTCAAAGTACAGTAATGTACTGTACTATGAATTCGGAAGTACAGTAACTGGATCTGTGCAAACAAAGAGCACCCATGATTTTCGAAGCAATTTTTCGAGATCACATGGATTTCCGTGTAGATCCTTGCAATGTTCTCATCCTAAAAAAAAACAAAACATTTTGGGAATGAAAAGGGGGGATAGTTAGAATAAAAACAAAATGAAACGGATAGGTGCATCTGGACGAGATAACTGGGCGCGGTAAGCGGGATTACCCCATGCTGTAGAGACTGGTCTGAAATGATGATTGCCGCTGACAACGCGATGAGCAATCCCAGCAGCCCCGCTTCCTGTTGTGCCTCGTTGCAACCCACCTCGCGTTACCCCTTAATGATCCGCCGCCGATTTTTCCCGCCGCTCGGTCGTGAATCTCCGAACGTTCCCCCATGAGATGAAACAACCTCCCCCACATCCCCCAACAGCATCAAGACAAGAGGGATGTTCAGAAAGCATCGCAGGTGAAGGAAGAGAGTGATTAAATTTGCCCCTGGACTCGTCTCTCCATCACACGCGATCACACAAGAAAAAGTCTTCTAGCTCAATTATCCTACTGCATGAATTTGCGACCATTGTTCATGGGATTTTTTTTCTTACCAATTTCCTCTTCTCAGATCAAATGTAGGTAAAATACCAATTGAACTGAGAATTGCTACCGCAGTATACCTTACTGATTGGATGAAAAGAATTGATTTGAATCTGCTGGATCATTAAAAAATATCAAAATGGAGAATCAGAAAAAACTTAACTTATGAGGAAAGAATACAGCAGCTTCAACAGAGGATTACATTATAATATCGTATATCGGTGGTCATGGAAAAAGGTTCGTTTTATGAAATGTCTTGCCTCAGTTCGCCCTTATGACTGGATTCTTGGCGAAATTTTAGTTTGTTTTTTGAAAGAATGATATTGCTATATGTGGCCTCTTGAAAAATATGCAAATTTTTGCGGACTTCGCGCAAAAATGGAAGAAGACAGATTCAGCAGAAAAATCTGTCCTCGGTGGAAATATGTGCAAGAAGTTTATTTTTTTTTTGGGTCGAGGAAACATCAAGTTAGCCAAAGCTTTTTCTTTTCTCCACTCATAGGAAGATCTACTGCCGACAAACTAACACTGATCAGTTTTGCCAATCCTGAGCTAACATTGATTTTAATGATCCTTATATACACTCTGCTACGTATAATGCGTTTTTTGGATGCCTCCGCGTCGAGATTATTTAGATGCTGATAATCTTAGAACAAAATTTGGGGCTAACGACCAAAATTTATTAAATAATTGTCAATTTTCTACAGGCGAATCCGGAAACCGAATGTTTTTTTACCAAGTGATTTCTTGTATACTCTTGAGAACAATGCCACTAAAAAAATCCCCACCAACAGCAATAAAGTTGTTGTTACGAAAAGCAGTTCATCTTGAGCGATTTTTTAGCAAGGAAAAAGAGGACGATGAAATGAAGCGAGATCAGAGGACGAAGGCCCCGATGCTGAATGATTCTACCGGATTATTTGTTCCACATCGCCCACGAGACTTCCTCCCCCACGTCATGCGTCAAGGGTAAGTTCGAAAGTGTCCCAACGGAGATTTCAGCAACTTCATCCCTGGTACGGGCTCTGGCAAGTAAGTGGGTTCTTGGTGAGCAACTGTCATCTGAACGGGGGGCAAGGAAGAAAAAAAAAAGGAAAGAAAAAAAAGCAGGAAAAGGCGACACCCTCGCGTTTCGTTGGATCTTTTCCTGCACTTGCTAACGCCCACGTCGCCAGTCGCGAACCAGCCGCACGCTTCTCGTGCTATCCAGTGAACCTTGAAAAACGAGCGTCCCCCGTTGCCACTGGAGTTTTATCCTGCGTAAGATGTTCTGCACTTTTTTCAGGCTTGTTGGTTCATCCATCCGTTAAGAGACATTATTTCCCTCGACTACTTCTACTGCTGGATCGTCTTAATGAACGGTACGCCTTTGTGCAACAAAATTTCCACTTCGTAATGAAAATTGCGCCATACACTCTCTCGGTCGAGCGCAAAGCTGGGCGAAAATACAACGCTAAAAAGACGGAGGAAAAAAGAAACAGAATCCTCCTCTTACTGTATAATCTCAAGCCTTTCAAACCGTCTTTTTTTTTTTTTAACTCGGTGCACCACCTCCATAAGGCACTTATGCCAATTGACATCTGCTGTGGTACTACAAAATTTGTAACACACACACAAAATTCTGACACTGATATTATTTGATACGTCATGCCAAGAGTCACAGAAAATTCGGGCGTCTAGAAAAGATTATCAATAGGGTAAAAATAACAGCTGGTAAGGTGGTAAACTGCGCTGACATAAAGCATAATCTATGATCTTGATCATCATTTGCACAGCGCCTTCGAAGTTTGTAGAAAATGATGGAGCAGGATGTGTCATCCTCTCATGAGCACATGATATTTTCGAGCATACTTGCTCAAAAATAAAATTCACTTTTTTTAAGAAAAAAGGAGGACAAATTGGGGCGTCTTATTTTCCATTGTGCCTTACATACGAATACGTCTTACATTTGACGGCGTCTTATAGAAAGCCAGGTAAAGAGAATGATCTATTTTGATCAAGGTAATCCTTTGAATACGAGTGGTTAAAAACTCTACAATTCGTCACGTCTATACTGCAAATCTATGCCACAATTTTCAGTTCAAGAATACAAAAATTCAAATCCTACTTTACGTATTACATTTTCAAAGAGATTAAGCTGGTGATTGAATCATGAGTAGAATTAACGGCTCTGATTCTGAATGGATGGAATAAAAGAAAGTGCGTCTTACACACTGGCAGAATTTTCTGAATTGATCAAGCAAAAAGTGGAGCTGAATTTCGTGTATACGTTTATACGGGCAATTATTCACAGCATGATATGTCTAGTGAATCTTGACACTTGGTCCCATTAAGGTGGTATACATAAATGACCATGTCTTCTAAAATTAAAATTAAAAAATACAATGGATCCCATCATTGAGTAGATGACACATTGTGCTCCAAACATCTTTTTTTAGCCCTATAGACACGTGGAAGATAACAGAGAAATGTGTTTTGAACTTGGCTTAATAACCTGCGTATCACGAGCCAGTACCACTATTGGTTCGAGTACCGCCGCTTGAAAAGCTCTATCGAGGCCTAGACCAAGTTATTGTTTCCCAGAAGCTCCCACGAAATCAAAACGAGCTCTTCCATTGGCAAACAAATCAAGGTTCCTACAGTCAATGTCGATGGAATTCTCCGGAATATCTCTGAAGCTACTGTTGAGCATTCTACGCATTTCCGAACGACGGGCATCAACGAACCCCTCCGACGACGTCGCAGCTGTTCCTGCGAGTATCTGATAATGTTCGGCACGCATCCGGTGTCCGTAGGTAACCTTGAAATTGAAGCACGGCCCCTCTTTCAGTGTTCTTAACATCGTCAGCAAGTTGTCTAACTTGATAAAATCAGATTCTTTTTTTCGTGGAACGAAATTTTTTCGTCAAGACAGAGCAGCCACTGCTGCTTTATTCGCTGCGTGAAGGAAATGGATCTAATATGCAGGAATACTATTTAATCTTTCCTGGATTGTACCGCTTTCAAGACTCGAGTATGTTTCCATACAACCTCCAAGGTACCAAATATATGACCCAGTCCAATACAGCGAATGTTAATGTATGACTATTTTACAAATAAAAGGCACGACCTTTGCCTGATGTCGAATTCAGATTCCATACCACCCCCAAAATTTTAAAATTTTGCGTTCTAATCATGTGAAAGCCGAGTTTACATTCGCGATAATTTCAGACATGCCTTTCGTGCGAGGGTTTCTTGAGTAACCACTGGTTAAAAAAACACAGAAATAAAAGACATCGTCCTCCTGAATGTGACAGGTGCTCCTAAAATCTATGCTCAGCTCGTTCACAACTTTTTTTTCAGCAGCCGTTTCAGCCCTGCTAGGTACAGGAGGAGTCGGAGCGTGCAAAAACCAATCCCGCCACCAAGAAACAGACATTTCCTTGTCAAGAAAAGTCTGAATTGTAAGGCAACTTACGCAGACACGGGTCTCGTCGAGGGAATAGGCGGAAGTGCGCCACTGGTTCCGGCTGGACGCCGGCGATCAGGCACCCAGGAGCTGCTGGTTGACCGTCGCGGCCATAAGTCGTCGAAGAGCAAGAAGTGTCCATGACTTGCATATTGCTCTCGTTGGGGGGCAGGGGAAGTGGAAGAAGATTCTCTCGATTCTGCGAGTATTTTTCGTCAATTTTTTTTCCAATTTTTGTTTTGCCGAGATATAGAAATTTTGCAATGCTTCCTGCGTTGGCTCAAGTGAGTTTCCGTCCACCCTACGCTCGCGCGGCGCCGAGCTCCCGCGGACGCGCTGTCCGAAGACAAGCTTTGTCAAACGCGAAGCATTCTACTTCACTAAGGATCAAAAAGCAACCTGAAAGAAAACGAACTTTAGCACACAAAATCAAAAATAAAATAAAAATCTCACCGGGAAACACGGGATGACATGAGCACAATGATCCCGCGACATAGAATGAGAGGCACGAATAGCGGTCGCGTATAGTTGAGGAATACAAGAGGGCAATGCAAAAGTTGCCCAAAAAGTTTGCAGTCAAATCAACCAAGTAGCAGCAGTCAGAAGGTATAATATTATCAATATTTATTTTTATTTTTTGCACAGGAACTGAAGTCATCTCCTGCACTGTATACAGCTGGAGAAGAAAAAAAATTGAAATCGAAATAACATTCACGGTATATCTGCCGAAATATAAAACCCCCCTGAATTCAGGCGGCCATTTCAAAGAAAATGAAAGTATAAAATCCGGATCACTTAAATGGGATATTTGGGGGGAAATGTGGTTTATGGGTTTATGTACAATAGTCCTGTCCAGATCCCACTCCTTGGTTGTCGGTTTTCTAGTTTATCTCCCTTTGGACCATCAGGAAACAGTTTTAAAATTAATTGATCGTCGAGTTTGCATGTTGTACACCACAATAAGTTGATTGTTCCCTCTGGAAAGTATGTCAGTGCGGATTTTACGCATCATAACTAGTATATAGGCGGAATTGTTTTGATCAGTACTGGTATACTGTACAGTAGTTTTTCTCGGGAATAAACTCACTGAGTTCAGAGCGCAGCTTTCGGGAGGCAGAATGAATTACTGTGGATAATCGCATCAATACGATAAGTCGCATACGAGTTTTGCTTTAAACGTTTCGAAAGATGAGGGAATATTTAAGAGAGATTGCTAATTGATCCAATTGATCAAGTGAGGAACATTTCCCGGTGAACTTTCCGAGTGGCCCGTATCCAGTTGTTCCAATCAGCAGTATGCACGACACGCTCGGATGGCGCAAAGCTTCGTCATGAAAAAGGAGGATGAAACCGACAACCTCGGCCCACGTGCAATAATAAGCGGACCCGCGGTTTTTTGTCAGCTCGGGGACAGTCTATTAATTACCGGCCGATTTTCTCTGGACGTACGTCTCACGGTTCATTGGATCTCTCGCGGGGGAATGATGACACATTTTTGGGGGACAATTAAGGCACGCCTTCGAGACAAACGAAAACTCTGGTCTCGTCGGCCTCATGCGGCGTAGCTGGTCTCCATCATGCGTGAAGTTATGAATCGAGAACCTTTTTTCCCCGCCGCCCTAGCAGGAGATTCCGCGGGTTTTGCAAGATCGTCGACATCCAGGGAAGACGCTGCTCTAGAAATGGAGGTGACGGAAGGCCATCGGACCGCGAGGAATGCATCCAGGGTTCCTCTCTGGGCGACGGAAATCGGGAAGCCGCGTCTTTTTTGCCTCCGCAGAGAATAAACTGCGGCATTCGCGTGGCTATTACAGCAGCTAAAAACCACGGCGATGCGATTGAATTTCTATCCGCCCTTGTTTCTTCCCGCCGAGGAAAAGTTCAAGGAACTCGGGTCTGTCGATCGCGATTCGCTCGACGGATTCACCACAGTATTTAATAGGAGCCAGGATTGTGTTCCTATTTCACATCTCACTACGCGGTTTTGCTCGGCTGCCTCATTTACTGACGTTGTCACAGCGTCTCTTGCAAGGCTTTCCAATCGAACCGCTGGTGATGGCAGCACCGTATTTGAGAGACATCTCTGGATGGCGAAGTAAAGTACAGTACCACTATTTGGTCGCATGACTGAATAATCTGCGATTATCGGTGCATATAACATATCAGGCTCCAAGTCCCCAGATTTGAACTCACGAGGACATCTGAAGTATTCTTCCCATCATGCTTTCAAATTTATTAAAACTTGATGTTGAAAATATCCTTATTTCAGGACACTCTCTCGCACTACGCATTATTGATTGAAAATCCCTGGCTATCCAAAAAATGAGAGGGAAATTAAGAACAGCGTGATTCAAAAATGGGTTTCTTCATCCGGCATGGAAAATCACTTTGATTGGAAAATTCTGCAGTATTTCAACGGATCACTGCTCGAAAAATATTAGACAAGCCATCCAAATTATCTGAAATTTTGGGGGTTCTCATTGATTTAAAAATGAATACAACATCCTTTTCGTTGGTCAGATGACTTCAAATCAGCTGCAGGTAAGCAAATCAGTTCAGTTTCTTTAATTTACAATACAGTCGATATCTTGAGAACTCCTCTAGGTTTTCAAAACGTGGATCTCAATTTGGCTGTCCAACGTTTTGAAACAGAAAAATAACTCAGATTTGAGAATGATTGACTTACAAGTTTTATTTGAACACTGGAAATCAAAAGAATAATGTTTCACGGTTATAAATGATCAACGAACAGTATTCACTATCAGAATTCTTCAACGTCCCAGATATTGCGAAAGTCTGACATCGAATGCAAAAAATAAATGCTAAGTACTGCGCAGATTTCAGGCACTGTTCTCGACGCAAATCTGATACTGAGAACGAATGCGGTGTCGGCTTTTTCGTATTGCGGAGCAATTTTTACGACACCAGATCCGCTAAACGGAGAAATGACGCGGATCGTCTAATCGACTCGATGGCAAGTTCACTGACACAACAAATCAACGGAATATTCATTAACATGTTGAGTTGTTGCGATCAACGATGGAAATTTTATCTTGAAATTAAAGCTAACTACCGCCATATTTTTGGGAGTTAATCGATGCATTCTGAGTTCGGCCGATAAAACCTCGCGTGGTACCACACCTAAAATGAATTTCCGACCCCGACGATTCTCTGAATTATGAAGCGTTTTCGGGATAGATTTGAAAAGGTTTCTTCTCAATTTAATAAGGATGAAAAAGTCTAGTGAAGTCAATGAAAAATACGATAGTTTTTGGATTTTCTAGCACGCGAAAGTATCAAATTATTTTTGGCTTGATACCACAGATCGAATTTCGGATACAATTTGTATTCTCTCGGCTAACAAAAAAGCAACTCGATCCGAAGAATCGGCTCTTATGCCGACAAAGGCCTATAATGAAGCGAATCGAGAAACGAACCTGATCCGGCGATGATATTTCAATTCCATCGCACAGGTCTGATGCGTACATTCCACAAGCAAACCTGATATTCAAGAGGGCCCCAGAAATTTTAGCCCCATTTTCACACGACAATCAGAAGCTACAAAACATAATTTCTGATCGAACAAAATTGTAATCCAAACTGAAGCATGTGTCCTAATTTTAATAAGTATGCTTATTATGCACATTTAAAAAGAACCTATATCTTTAAACTGTCGCCTAAATAGAGAAACGTCAGCTGCAACATCTTGAAAACTATTTCCACCGAAAAGTTGACATTATTTAAAATAAATACATTTCGAGGGCTAAAAAGTAATTCAGTTAATGTTTAATTTTATTTCAATATAGCGGGCAGTTTTTTTTCAAGTTATGAAGCGTACCTGGGAAACATGCACCAAAATTGCGAATGCGCGAGGGTATTCAATTTTCCTGGAATCGCATTTCAAAAAAAAAAATTAAACAAAAAAGAAACGAATTTTCTTCGTACATGTTGGCGGCAATATTTCAATTTTTGCCAAACTTTCACGGCAAAAATCCCTTCTGCAGTACAAAACACAATTTTTCCACCCTATGATTTCATAAGCTGCATAAGAAATCTCATGAAAAAATTGGGATGTCAATCATGACATGCGATCTCAACCTGTCTATTAATGCTGAGAAGATCAGCGTGAGAAAAGTCGCATTTTAAAATACCGCCACATCACGATCCGAGACGATTTTTTTGCGAATTATCGTTAGAAATACTGTCCTGTATCTTTCTATTTTTAAGTTTCAAGAAAATTAATCGGTGCGCATCTCGGAAAGAAACACAAAAAAAAAGTCGTGCATCCAACAATGTTCTTGGTGCATGTCCAACCTAAATCAGTTCACGCACTGATGCCTTGAAAAATTATCTCACGATTTCCTCCCGTAGAATCCGTCCACCGCATATTTCATTTCATCGCTTGAAGTAAGAAATAAAACGACCATAAACGTCTGAGATTCATAAAATCGTCTAGATTATAGGCGAGAAAAATGACTTCCCAGAAAACAGTCATTATTTGCTCCATGAGTATTTCTGAAAATTGAAGAATGTACCCTTTCTGGTCGTTTGCCCTTTCAAGTGTTGAATTAATTCACGTTTAATGGTGTTGAAATGTGGATGATCCCCTTTTTCAGTTTAGAAATGCGAGGAATTCGTTCGTTTTATCTCTTAATCTACATCCCTGGTTTGCTCAACGAACGCGTTAACAGAACTTGTATTTTCTTTAATCTCGTAGTTCAGCGCATTTCAGGGAGACAGTCTCTCTAAACGTTGACGATCAAATTTTCAAAGTAGATACAAAACAGATAAAATTCGAAATACCAATTTCCAAAAAAAACCTTTCACATTTTCAAGTGAGCAGAAGCATTGGACGCAATCCTAATTTCAAGAGCCATACGTTTATGGATCAATGATAGATGCTGTAGATATGGTACTGTAGATTTGCGTTTTTTTTAACAATCCGAATTACCTCTATAGCATAAATCTTAGTATTGGCTTCTTAAAATCCGAAAACTGCATGTATCAATTTTCAAGAAATTTAGTTTAAACGCATAGTTGCTTCGAAAGCGACAGCGCAATTCAGCCGCCACTGAATAACGCATTCGGTTGAAAGATGTTCGAGTTATTTTCCGTCGGAATCCCAATTGTGCTCCATTTCAAAAGTCGTCCGCTCAGCGAGAAATTCGGATCAGTCAGATCCAGAGCCTGAGAAGCGAAGGAAAAGTCAAGAAGGCTTGACATGGCGCCGGAATGCAGCTTCGAGCCGCGTTATTCGCGGGGAGGAGACTCGGGTAATAAATCGGCGCCGCGAAGGACGCCATGAGAAAGAGGTGAGGCGGCGCGGGGTATGGTTTAACGAACGCCTCGTCCGACGAACAACCTCCGTCTCAGCGGTACTCGGAACGCGACAGTCACGACGAGGAGGCGAAAATGCGCTAATGAGAGCCGTGGGCGAGGTGATCCCGGCCAGTTGCGAAACCCACTCAATCGGGGTAATTGCGCCCGCGATCTGCACCGATCCGTGCCGCCGAAATCCGCGGTCATGGCCGTAACCGCGTGTTGAGATACTCTGCGCATTAAATCATTGCAAACGTAATGTTCCGCGCATAATTATCTTCTTCGAAACTGTCCGGAAACATTCGATGCCCGCGGGGCATTTTCCGGACCGAGTATTTGTCAGCATCAACCGATTGCCGTCTTCACTCGCCTATATAAGCTACAGTTTTCCCCTCCGGGAGAAAAACGAATGCTCAAAAACACGACTTAACCTACGGATTTTAGTTTTCAAGTCGCACTGACTTCAAGGATGACGCCAATAAAATTCGGATTAAATAAATTTGATTTTTGTCGACTTGGATTTGAGTGATGGGCTTCCTGAAGTTTAAATTTAAAAGAAAATCAAGTCCTTTACAGTTCGATGGTCAACGTGTTGACTGCTAATCGAAAACAAGATAATCCTTCGGAATGTGGACAATACAGTATGTGGGTACCTAGAAGTTCACAAATTAAATATTAGATGCATTCTTCAACTATTTACTCCGTATAGCATTTTATCTTTGGAATTTTCCGAATTTCAGCGTACTAAATGTTTTCTCGACATGCCTGCCCAAAATACGACATAAACCCCACTTCCCGTTATGTATTTCACGCGAATCTCACCACCTGCCAATTAGTAAACCCTTTGCCATTTGAGAACTTCTAAAAATTAGTAATCACAGTATATTTTTTGGAACGTTTCGGACCATGAAGAACAAAGCACAGAAAAAGAGCGATCGTGAGAAATCTTGATACGATTAATGTCACAGAAAAATGTTCGTAAAAAACTCGCAAGGAGATCATGACATTTTTCCATGTGACCCTCGATATGAACACTTGTATTGACCACAGAAACTCGTGCATTGGTATGCTTATCCAGTTTTATTTGAAAATTACGAACCTCCAACATTTTTTTAGATGAAATAAAAAAATTTGATCGCACGACGAGTATTGCAGTGAAATGTAATGAAAAACCACGTTAAAAAAGTTAGCGAAATTCTGAAAAGGTGCTGAGTGTACGAATTAATTCAAATTCCGCGCCACCGTTGGCGGCTGAATGAAATAAAGATGGAAACTCAGATAACTTCACTTTGGAGAAAATTACAGGAAAACTGGTCGCCTCTTTTTCGCG
This sequence comes from Notodromas monacha, assembly GCA_905338405.1. NCBI lineage: Eukaryota > Metazoa > Arthropoda > Ostracoda > Podocopida > Cyprididae > Notodromas > Notodromas monacha. Next base: position 75,918 of record CAJPEX010000648.1, read on the forward strand.
GACAGGCCGGAGAAATAATTGCACCTGCTGACGAATCTGCAGCGATCCGCGGAGACGCAATCCTCGGCCACGGTCATCCCGCGGGACAGGAGTCACATACACACACATGCTGTACATTACAGACAGACAGACACACACACACACACATGCACACGCAAACACGGGGCGATTCCAGGTGTATATTGCGGGTTCGGATAAAATATGATGCCCGCGTCTCGTGCCTGACCAGAGCGCAGGCGCCGGGCATGACGCGGAAATCGGATTCGGACGATGCGGCTATTTTCGGGAAGGTGCGGAGAGCGCCTGGAAAGTCCTGCGCACTCAGCTAGAAATCCCCCGAGACGCCGGCTGGCAATCCCGACTCGGGTGTATAAATTTCACGAGATGATCGGAGGAGTGTGCCGGTCTCGTGCGCAGGCGCGCGCCGCACTGACAGCGGTCGGAAGGCCGAGGATACAGGAAGGGAGAGAAAAAAAATTATATTCGCGCTGTTCATTGCCAGGTGGAACTAATGGAGATGAGCGGGTGAGATGGTCCCTTGAAAGCCTGAGTGACCACCACTATAATCTCGGGCGGATTGCCGCTCGTATGTGGCAAGAAAAATCCCTTGTTCGCGCCTTGATGATCCGCGCAGCCATCAACTCAGCCTCCCTTCACTGACTCCAGAAGCCCTCACCTGCCGAGTGCTCTTGAACTTGGCTCTGATTCCCCGTTTCCGTCCCCCTGCTGCGGTCCAAGCCGCGCGCGTGCCTTTCTAGAAACCCTGCTTGGGTGCCCCCCACTTCCTCTCGCGGCGAATTCCCTCGCTGTCTTTCCGCTCGACATCCCGTCTGATTCCAGCCAAGGCCTAATCGCTTCTTCGCGGGACGAGCCAATTTTTCCCGCCGACTCGTTCTTGTCGCAATAACAGCGACCCCCCATTATCTTGCCGCATTATGACTGAGAAAGAAAGAGCGAGAGAGAGGACTGGGGAAACAGACGTACAGTAGTTGTGAACACACCGCGGAGGCGGAATATAAAACTTGCTCAGCTCATGAAAGAGATCAATTTTGAACGCCTCTTCGCATGCGCATCAAATCATCTGGACCATCTTCGTGTATACCTCACAATTTTACTCCGGATAATGAAAACCAAAAATGTATCTCATGTTTTTTTTTTTTTTTGCGAAATGAACTCGGGCTGCGACGTATTTTCCTTTCAGATAAATGACCCTGCTTCGGTTGCGGAGATGCATTAAAGCAAATAATTGTGTTCGAATTTGATCGCTAGTGGATCAAGACTTTTTCGCTCTTTTCGACTGTGTTCACTTGCTTATATTCTTTTATTTTTATGCTTATTATGTTAGACATAATTCTTCATTTAGGAATTTATATACAAACTTAGGCATAAAATTCCCACGGAATGAATCAGTCATTCCATAATTGTTTAGAGTTAAATTACTCGGCGGCTGAGGGTCTTCTGAGCAGTGTGGAACCCGAAAGTTAATCTTTAAAATCATTTGGATTTTTGAATAATGTACTTTTCCTTGGAGAGGATGAAGTCCGTCAACAAATGTAACACTTATTCTACTATCGCCTGATCCGCATTAAAAATGGAGTGGATTATTATAAATGTAGTGTACATTGATCTGAATTAAATTGAGGTAATTTGTTCCGATTGGTTTACAAACATTGCTTTGCGCGTTGGCCTGCTGTAATCGTGGAAAAACAAAATCAAGACGATGTTTTGTTTCGTAGCCAACGGACGCTGGATTTCAAAACAAGTTTCTGGCATTTATTTCTCAGATGGAGCTCTGTGGCATTGGCATTCGCCATATTCCCTGCTCTTCATTGCCAGTGCAAGGTGCGATGTGAACAGCGAAATGATCAGCCAACGTTTCGTTTCTCGACGCTCTGGCGAACGACGACGGATCATGAAAGCGCGGAAAAGAGCGAGAGGAGGAAAACCGACGACAGGGAATAAGAGCAGCCGCACGCCGCCGGCGGTTCACGCTACGATTGAAATTCGGTCGCCCAGTCATCCGTCACCTTCCCTCACGCGTTTTCTCCTTTATTTCAAAGCTGAACTCGCTCTCCTTTTTTTTTCATCCGTCGATTCTTGCCTCTGTCGCATTCCGAACCCTGCTGAAGTCCGGAAAAGGTAGATATCCGAGTCGAGCTCGACGGCACGCTCGAACTCGCGGAATCATAAACTGTATTGCCTCGTTTCGATTGAATTTTCAGCGACCAAAACCCCCTGTCACCTGACTATACTATAAGATGCTGGACCAAGAAATGGTGGCTTCGCTTTCTTTAACTCAGAAATTTTCTTGAGTCTCACCACTTGGCGACCTCGACTGGAGACGTGTTCAGGCTGACGTGCGACCAGAAGAACTCACGGGAACCTCTTTAGAAGACGGATGCCCGTAATAATCAAGGGAAGTTTAAGGCTGCTCAACTGTGCTCGCAAGAGGTGAAAGGTTTACGCGGCAATTCATTGTCGGAAGAAAAACCGCAAGGAGAGTCGAATTTTCAAATAGCTTCAAAGATTTAAACGGGAGTTTACTTTGATGGGTAACTTCAAGCGGTCGTTTTGAAAAGCATCTCCGAAAAAAAATCAACTAGAAGCTGACTTCAACTTTATTTATTGCATACTGTATTTTTATTTTAAACATTTTTTTCACTCTTTAATCCACAGTATTGGCGAAAGTTGCAGGAAAATTCGTTGACGGGAAATTATTGATGATCAATTGAGTTTTCTTGAAGAAAAGTTAAATGATACAAAAGGATGGTTCTGGTCCAAGTTACGCGAGCTTCTTGCATTGAACTACGCTTATTTTTCAGAATCGTCCAAATTGCAGTGGGATTGACAGAAAGACTGAGAAAGACTTCATCTATTCGGAAGAATTTTCCACAATTGCAGCCTAACTCGGACAAATTTTTTGCTCACCAAATATTGTTTCAAGACAACCTTCATACTTATAATTACAAACATTACAAGATCTGAATATGTTTTTATTAAACTGCAACCTGATTGATAGATCTGATTCATTTCATCATGCCTATTTTTTCATACTCTGAAATGAAGCAGTTGGTAACAGAACAGTTGAGCATAGCAAATTTGCAAAATACGTCGAGCTCGACCCTTACCCTTTAAATTGAAAGGGATGCACTTTCAACCCATAAAATCCTCTTAATTTCGACCTGTTACAGCAAATATTTACTTAGTGTTCAAGAAACTATCGGTTAAAATTCACTTTGATTTCCTTTAATATCCAACCAGACGAGAGGCCTTCAAATAGGAAATCCCAAGTGAACTTCCTTATGCATTTCAAAAAAATGTTGTCGGGATTTCTTCGCTATAAGTATTCAACCTTTGAGAGTTCTTCATTTAGAACATTTCATGATGAAATAAAAAGATTTTTCGAATTTCGCTGGCGGATATTATCAATAAATCGAACGATATTCTCCGAAGTTCAATAAGAGACAGAGATTGGAATCATCAACTTGACCTTAAACTTCGGCGTTCGCGTTCGAAAGACAATCTCTTCTTCATGCGTGTAAAGTTCGGTAAACAAAGCGAAAGAATGTTTTTCGCTTCAAAGAATTCTGCAACCACGTAGAAATTGACCTCGAGTCGAACCGGGTCAAAGCGAAAAACCCAGAATCAATTACTTATCGGATCCATTCTCGCATCCTGCGTTACCCATTCGTGGACGAAAATTACCCCGGGCTTTCATTCATAAATAGCGAACCGGGGCAGAGTGCACTAATTGCCTGAGATTCTGTCAGGGGGTAGGACCCAGGCATCAGATGCACCGGAAGCTTCCCGTTGAAAGATCGTGGGAAAGGTGTTCCTCCGGGGTCCTCGCGTCGGAAGTTCGCCGTGGAAAGTATAGCGTATGGAAATGTCTTGGAACTGTGTGTCCGGATGCGCCGGGGCATTTTTCTGACCAACTCGGAGCATTATCCTCCCGAGGGTTCAAATTACGCATGATTTCCTGCCCGAGATCAGCATTAATTTTCATCTCTAGCCTCCCTCCGGACAGACTCTCTTTTTAATCACCCGTCGCGAACCCTGGGGGCAAGCTTTATTGTTTTTCGTCTTTGCGAACCTAAGTGAGACCTCGATATACTTTTTGGCCTTCTGTTCGATCGCCGGAATTGCGTCTTACGCTGCTGGGTGTCAGCAGGTCACGAGGCCCAGGAGAATATGTGAGGGCTCATCGAGTGGTTTCTTCATTCAAGCTATACGACTTGATTGTATGAAATGAGTATACCACAACAACGTAATTTGGAATGGAGAAAAATCGGCGAAAATTCATGAATGCATCGTGTTTACGCCATTATTATACGCGTACGACTGCTGTAGGCCGCAATCCGAATTATGAATATGTTTTTTTCACGTTGGAAGGTGTATAGGCCGCGGTTATATGGAACGATTTCAGAGAATAATGCGGCCTATAAACGGAAAAATTCTTGTGAATGGAAAAATTACATTCCATAATTTCTTCAGTTGGGTTCGAAATGGATTTAACTTCGAATCTTTTTGAATCGATTTCTGTAGTCTTCAACATAATCCACCGGCCAAGGGAGACAATTTTTTTTTCGGAGACAATCGCAATTATATTTTGAGAATCCACTGAAAATCTTTGACTTAAGGAAAATTAGCTTATTATCTCTCAAGAACAATTGATAACGGCGCCCTTTCCACCGCAGCTAATTTTGGAGACTCTATGAGAAACTTTTCGCGTCAGATTTTGGGGGGTTCCCGAAGCTTGGCAGTTGCTTTTCCCTCAAGCAGATGATAAATTATGGGAGGAGTCATGACCTGAAGTAGTATGCCGATGAATTCACTGCTATTAGTTGAGTGGGGGGGGGGGGGGGGTAAATCGGGCCAGAGAAAAGGCAGGGGGCAGGGGGGGCGCGGAGCGGTGGTGGGGGGGGGGGGGGGGGGGGGGGGGGGGGTAAATCGGTCCAGAGAAAAGTCAGGGAGCAGAGGGGGCTCGGATCGGCTGCACAATTGAGCCAACCATTTTAGCACATCCATCGTGAGATCAGACGTGAGACAACCGGATGCGGCGCAGGAAACCGCAATTTTCAGTGTCTGCGCCGACGTTGCAGAGCAGCATGCAGGGAATACGTTGATTTCAACGGAAATCTGGTCTGGGAAAGGTCGAGGGCACGGCGGGGGGAACGCGGGAAAAGAAAACAAGAAAAAAGAATGCTTTGGTGCTCGTCGGATTGAGGATGCGATTTCCAGAGACCGCCCCTTTTGTCCCAGGGTGAATCTTCGGCTAGAGTGGACAGAATTGACTCATCTTTCCCGTTGGCAGCTCGTCAAGCTTGGAAAAATGATTCATCACATCACGTGAAATCCAGCTTCTGAAGGCAATCATTATGATTACTTCCAGATCATCTTGAGATCGTCCATGAACGACGGGAAATTTCGCCGCGAATCGATCATGACCTCGATTTCCTATTTCTTCCGCACTCTCGTTTAAAAAAAAAAACGTTTGAACAAACTCGATGAAATCCCGTTGGATGCCAAGTCTGAGCAAAAAATGCACATATCAAAGCAACAAAAAAAGAAGAACCACAAGTAGCAGTTCTGTTTCTACAGGCTCCCACAGTTTCCAAACCGAAAACGACATCAAACTTGAATAATAAACGCTTCCCGAGAATATAATATAATTAGGCACTAAGGCAATTTCCTTGGCTATCGTGCGAAACGGCGGGGGATTTTTGCTTTTCCTGTAATTATGTTCATTGAAGAAATTTAACTCTGAAGTGCGTGTAATTCGTTGTTTACTCATCCCCCACTCCAGAATATTACGCTAAAAAAAAACTCGAATGCGGCCTATTTTTCAGTCAATCGAGCATAGGTTCATTTGCGTGGTCCATAGTTCAGAAGATTGATTATACTGAATTTTAAAAATACACCGAGCAGTTAGCCTAGAAAAACCTCCTTCCAATAAATTCATAGCAAATTTTTATAAGTATTAGAGGACAGTATTTCGACTGCACACAAAAAAGCCTGCAGTTCTCCAATTTATGAAGTACAGTATTTTGTTATTTTCATAATCAACAGGATTTCCTCGCCTAAACCCCAGAGGATGTGTTTTTTAAATCGAAATCTCAAAATCTCTTCCCACCCTAAAATGGCGGTTTAAAATCAGGATGCGGCCTATAATATCATACGGCCTATAATTACGTGGTTATGGCGCATTATACGTTTTCATCGACGAATCAACCCATCGACGCATCGAACCTTTTTTTTCTCCTGGATACGTTCATAACTGGGGAATTTCACGCGGGATGGGAATCGGTGATCTGCTCGCAAATTCTGTCGACAATGAAGCAGGGCAATGTAACAAGTACACAGCTCTAGTTATCCTCAATAGAATCGTGATTATCACTTCGTATAACTCATCGCAAAAGAGAGAGATTTTTTTCTAATTCATAGCGTTCCATGCGACACTTTTCCTTGCTCGTGATCCATCAGCGATATTATCAATGACAAGCTGATAAGTTAACCGACATCGTAATTGTATCCACTGTCACCACCAGTTGGTAATTTGCTCGTTACAAGTGAATAAATGGAAAGGCAAATCCAGGTTTGATTAATTTCTTCGAAGACAAGTCCTTCAAGCATCACGTAAATTTTTAGCTGATCCATCGCCAACGTAATTAAATTCCCCAGCAACATTTTGAACAATTGTTAGCTCGTGGATTTTCTGAAATTTCGCGGAACATTTCAGCACTTCCCGTATTTTCTCACATTCCGTATTTTTTATGTGGCAGATTTAAGGACGCATTATTGGGCATATTTTATTGGTCCATGCACCAAGAAAAGAGAATCGCGCGCTATTTTTTTCTCCAGAAATCACCACATGGTAAGTTTACGAGGTTTGTTGGGCTGTTTATGTTACAATAACTTTCTTTTATTGCCGTACTCAGGAATCCAAAAGGGCATTTACGGGACTGTAAGCATTGCAAAAAGAAAATTCCAACAAGCCTTCATTATGTTTACGAATCATCAATGCACACGCTGAATGAGCAGTCATTCAAGTAATTTCCCCTGAAACCCCCCCAGTTGTCAACTGAGCAAAAAAATTAAAAATATTGAGATTTTTTGAACTAGGATTCCGGAGTAAGTTTCGTATAGTCCTCAAGATGGCGATGGCCAATTTTTCCCAATACCTTCTAATACGGTATTTATTAAAACTATGATGAGGCGTTTATGCTAAAATAAATTCTTACTTATGATCCCGAACGAAACAAGATGGATAGGGATGGGTACTGGAAGCATCGCAGGCGGGAAATTTCGGAAAAGCCCCCGTCATGTATTGTTCATGAATCGTTAAATCCGCCTCGCGACGGGAAAATGAGGCGCCGTTCGCGATTTCCTGTGCGAGTCACCGGTGGCGCCCAGTATTTAATCTCGATCAACTGATTCGCGAGACCTTCCCGACCTCCGATGGGAAAATTTGGCGGACCCCGAGGATGCGTTCGGCAGGAGTGGGAACAAGCGCCGAGACGGGCAACGATCACGCGTGCGAGTCGCCGGTTGACGCCTAAATTAGTCGCCGGACCAGATAAGGCTGACAACAATGCGTCGCAAGGGTGACAGGAGAAGAACACCCGGTATAAGAGGAGCACCCAGGTGAAAACCAACCGGGAGAAAATCACCCCGCATAAAGCATTATCGTGTCCTGTCGGTTTACTGTACAATATTTTGTTATCTCTTTTAAAACTGCTCCTTATTTTTTCACGAGTTATTGGAAGGATTCGGAGGCGAAGAGAAAAATAAATAAATTGTTCAAGCACGGAATTAACTGAGAATCCTGTCATACTGAACCAGACGTAATTTAAACGTTAATTTCACGCAGAATGCTAATCTAGAAAAAAGGAAATATTTGGCTTCCCTACCTTATTGGGAGCCCTATATTTCTTTTTTTAAAGCTGGAATAACGTTCGTCATTCCAACACCAGATTATTATCGTCAAGCCTCTCCTGGAAAATCTGGTAGAAAATATCTTCCCGCACTTCAGAACTGGACCAACCTCGTACAGCCAGAAATCCCTGGTCCCAATATTTCGGGTAACACATAAAGGCGAGGTTATTCCTGACAACAATACTGTATTCTGCAACGAGCAACGAGTTTAATTCGCGACGAGATTATTCCAGTCTGATGAGTTCGGGCCTGACGACATTAATCCAGCCACCCCCCCCCCCTTTGGAAGGGAGATAATTACAACGAATTGGAAAAATCCTGATAAATATGGAGCTACCTGAAGGAAACTGACGGTACAAGAGACGACAATTTGATTCAGTAAAACAATTGATCCGTGGTTTCCTCTCGCTGGGTGCTTCAGCCTGACACTAGCTTTGGGGATTTCCCGGAGGCCACAAGAATTCGAGTGCAAGCCTTCAGTCATGTTAAGAATTTCTCACAATGAAGTGGAAACGCGGTGCTGATGATCGTGTCGGCTCATGAGAAGAACGCGTGTGAATCAATAGGCGATGCTATCAAGGTGATGGGATGCGATGAATCATTCCGCTCGTAAACTGGCCTGATGGCAGAGGAGTAGTTGAAGCTGACGAGGAGAACGTTCTAACGTGAGCAAGCGATAAAATATAATTGCTGAAACAATTTTCCATGAAGTACCGCGATACTCCCGGCTCAGATTAAGCCAAGTTTTTTTCCAACATCCCGGGTCCTGAGCTCTAGTCTTGGATTGAAATTTACCAGATCTTAGGAGCAGTGATATCGACTTCGTCTCGAGCCTCCCGGAAGGCCCATATGCTGCCTGTGTCTCGTATAGTTTTTGACTCCCAGATAAGCGTCACAAATCCGTTGCCCGAACAAATATGGGTTACCTGTTCAGCCGCAGCAATGCGAGCGAAATCTCGACTTCGCTTCTCGGAAGCATTCATAAAAAATGAACTCTCCTGGTTTGTCGATTCGACAAGATTTCGGAAACATTGAGAAACTATTTATTTTGTATGTCCAACAACGAGCACACGAAAGGAATTAAATTCCGTCAGGTGTTTGATGAAGTCGGAGAGAAAACCATGCGGAAAGATCAGTTTACTTTACGTTGACGTCGTCATCATCTCGGTTAAACATGTGTGATTAGATCTATCCGTTTCTTCGTCGCGTTTGATGATCTCTTCCGAAGAAGACGAAATATGATGGCAAACGTTCTCGAGCTTCACACAGAAAGAGAAAATTTTTACCGCAGGAAAAGTGCAAAAACTCTGGAATTGAAATTCACAAACTTTCCAATTATTAAATTATTTGAGCAGATTATCATTGCATGGCCGATCGCTTATCAGAAGAAACGGTTACTTTTCAAGTTCCGCAATGTTATTCCAACATGTCTCAACATTTCAAATATGCAAACTATAAAATTAAATTTGAATTGAGAATTCGGGGAAAGTGCACATGATAAGTTCTCACAGCACGACCAATCATCGCATATCTCCAAAATTCTACATATTTTCTGCAAGCATTTAAAGCTTCTAAAATCAATGTTCAGGTCTGACTGTTGTCAAATACGTCAAAAAATGCCGAACTACAATTTCCTGAGTCATGGGACGAATTTCTGACATCATGTGTCACTTTTTTTTATCGTCAAGAGCAAAATAATTGCTTTGGAAGGACGGAAAATATGTTCGAGCATGCGAAGTTTACAAAACAAGAGAATCAATTCAAAAATTTTATGGGAAATTTCCATATCCAGATTGATCACATCTTCAGCATCCTCAATTTTCCGCTGGAAGGTTCACAAGGCATTTGAATTTGATTTCCCACCATAGAATCAAATCTCATGAAAATGAAGATCCAAATTTGCTCTATTCAAGTTTGAAAAACCTCTGAATGATTTGGCAAACTCACAAACCCCTGAAGTATGGAAAAAATACCAAACGATATACTGTAACTATTTTCTTGAAGTTCTCAAGCGGGAACAAAATAATATGGTCATAAGAAAATAAGCATAACTGAACAAGAGCTTCAAGTCACTGAAAAAAAATCACCTCTACTCTTCGTGACGGTTATTACATTCAAACGCGTTTTTCACTGCTAAAATAAGTCATCAGCATCACAAAACTGAATAACTGGGTAAAAAAGCAAACAAAAAACACAGCACGCGCCAAAGAATGGCGTGAACTAACGACGTCGAAGTCGTGAAAGCGACTGAAGCGCGGAGTGTTCGAGTAAAATTTCCCATAATTTTTTCTTGCTGTGAAGACGAGGGAAAAACTATTAGTTTTGCATGCTGCGCGTGGCGATACAAAAAAAAAACTAGATGGATGAAGCTCTTAGCTTGTAAAGAGACCCAACCGGGCTTTGATAAATGAGATCTTTGCGGGCTGAACGAAGCCGCCGCACGCGCGTCGCCGAGATTTCGGACCCCGCAATTAGGGCCTATAAGTCTCGTCACACTCAGTAAACTCACCGGATCTTCCGTAGCCCCGGAAGAAAGCTGATTTCAATTGTCCCGAGGCACAGCTTTGTAACATCTAATAGACCCCTCACATCGGTAACTCCGGCAAGAATAATACTTCATATCAATTCTCATGTGGCCACTCATTGAACTGATGAAGGCGCAAATTAATTCAGCTTTGGGAATCATGGGATATCTGTCGAAGATTCGTTAGGATGCAGTCCGCATTTTTTTTCAAACATCTACACGTCAGTAAGTTTTGACTTGATCTTGGGAAGACAGCTAATTTTTATTGTTTTGGAATCCGGAGTACGTTGAAGTGTACTGTATAAACTAAATTTGAAAATAAAATTGGTAAATATCATAGCTAAATCTGCGTGTTCATTTCAGGCGAATGTTATTCCTCATCAGAAATTGTGAGGGGTGACTAGCAGAATTCGTTAAAAAGCAGTTCAAAATTTTTCATTGACTTCAACTTAGGAGAAGACCGAATTCAAATAGTCCGAGGGAAATCTTAGTGGCATATTTCTCAAAAGGTCACTCACATTGGATTAAAACTTGAATCAATTTTCTTTTGTTAATTGTATGTAAAATGGAGGCTCAAGTTACTCAGTTGTAAAAATTATAAATGCCTGCGTGATAATTCTTCAGACTGCACTTCGAAGATGTTTACAAAAGTTTCCCGGGGACTTCACGCCACGTAACTTCGGCTTCAACTTGTGAAGAAACATGATTTCATCCCAACTTCTTCCCGATGAACTCCTCACATCGAAGACGTCGGCGAAATTTACGAAATCAATTCGTGCGTTTCCACTTCGCGAATGTATAGAATTCAACTGGAGGAAGATGTCCGCTTCATCAGGATGCACTGCAGTAGTCATTATAAAACTCGTCGATAGCTATATGTCACGAACTTACAGCGCGATAGGTGTGAAGAATTCCAGGGTTTTTCACTTCGGGTGAATATTTCACTGCACGAGGGTAAAAAAAATACTTTTTTTTTCCTCGTCGAAAATTAAGATTTTCGACGTCGGGATGAACTATCGAGAGACTGCGCAGGTGTCTCATTGTTATGATTGTTTTTTTTTCTTCTCTCTTCCAATATATTGAGACAAATGTCGGTACGGACCCGCGCCGGGAGGACATGTGGACTCGGCGCAGTGAGCGACTGCGAAGGGAATGGGGAACCAAACGCGAAGAGGCCCGCGGACACTTGCTCAACCTTGCTCAGCAGGCGGAAGCGGGAGCAGACGGCGTTCGCGCCACCGTGCGCGAAGTGATCAACCGGATCCCTGCACCCGAAGCCTCGTCACCTGCTTCAAGCACTCGCCAGAACTGCTGAAGAATCTTTTGCGGGCACTTGTTTTTCTCCTCTTTCCTCCCTGCCTTTCGGCTAACCAACCAGCCCGCCCTTTTCGACCAATGATCCATTCTGTGTGTGATCGGAGTCATCGGCAGTGATCGAGGTCAAAGACTCGCCTCGCCGATGCAGGCAGGAATTGGCAGAGTTCGCACCTATGGAGGAACAGTACTTCTTCTGCGGGACTGAGATCTTTGCATGTGTCTTGTGCTTGCAGTGCTCGAACCGTCCAATTCCTCATGCATCTCTCTTTAATATATGGGAAGCTCTTTCGGCGATTCAATGCCACCATTGAAAAAAGAGACACTCTTTGCCCCGGATACCAAGGTATTTCAGTCCGTGGCATGCGTCAGGTGCGGCTGGTAGTACTGTACCAAAAAAACACTTGCCAGGTGGTACGATGAATTATCCATGAAATTGAGCTAGGTGTGGACTACTCCATCCATAGTTCTAAAGATGAAATCAGAGGATTAAAGGATTTTGTCCTTGATTTATGCCAAAATAAATTAAGCATATTCGAGGTGTATTTATATATGTCATTGCACTCATCGGTGAACAATTACGTCTTTGACTCTGCAATATAAGGCATTAGGTGAATGCATTAGTCTGTAAGCTCTAGATTGGAGCACTAAGGAATGCCTTTCACAGACGATAATTGGCCAAGTGAAACGCCAGGAGAAGGTAGATGGAAAATATCTTGTAAGAAACAATTCGGTGCGATCCACAAGAGGTTGAAAATCTCTGTCTTCGACGATGAATTTTCGAGGATTCTGTCTGCTGTCAAAGACGCATTTGTCGTCTCAATATTTTTTTTTTAGTCCTCATTCTTGAGGTTTTTACATCTTTTTATTTAAAAAATGAATACATGCTGGTTTTTTTTTTCTTTCATTTCACATTTTTCTTGAACATTCCTGGAATGGTCAACACCGATTGAGAGCCCCCGTCTTAAGCATTTCGTCTTCTTTTGAAATCCTGTTTTTAAGCTTTCCAATTAAATAGGGAAATTATTGTCCTGTTCAATGGAAAGAAAGCTTTCTTTTGCATAAAAATTTTAAATTTTTATTCTGCATCAGCGATTTCCCACGACAGCTAAGTCCTGCGATACCCTGGTCACTCGCTCATATCTCATCGACTTCGCGACCCCTTCAGAAAAACTGAATAAATATTTTAAAAATAATAATTATATTAAAAAACGAAACAATCCTCCATATTATATTGGCTCTGAAAAGCGTAGGTAAGGACTACCGTTTCCGAAACTCGAAGAAAAGATTCCTCACAGAATAAATTTCAATAATTCTTACACGCCCGAGGGATGCACCATTTTACCTGATTTTTAAAATTTAGAATCATTTCAAAAGAACTGTTTGGGTTAACAATTTTGTAATCTCCAGACTCTGGAGGTAAACAAAAAGATTCATGCCTTTTTTTAAATCATGCTGTACTCACGTTTCGGG